>JBAMCF010000613.1:0-48416 GCA_037075285.1 Drosophila lutescens
GAAGAGAACCAAAAGCATATAAATGAATTATTGATTAGAAGAAGCAACAATTCAGAATAGAATGTCATTAATAATATAAATGCATCTATTTGGTGAAATACAAGAACAACAGAAATAAAGTTTATTATATATATATATATATATATATATATATATATATATATATATATATATATATATGTGTGTGTGTGTGTGTATATATATATCAATACACATTTTAACAATGTTTGAAAGTACTTTGATTTACAATAAATTAGAAACATTACACTAACAGTTATGAAGATGAAACTATGTCAACAAAAATAGCAATTAAAGCTGTTTAATAATTTCACCTTTATATACTTCAAAGCACAATGGAAAACCGAGAAGGGAAAAATTTCTCCTCATTAGCGATGGGGTGTTGAGAACAATCAAATCAATTTGAGAAAATTTTCAGCAAAATTATACTTTCAGAGACAGCTCACAACGAAGACGACCCCATAAAGTATATATATTCTTGATCAGGATCACTAGCCGAGTCGATCTAGCCATGTCCGTCTGTCCGTCTGTCCGTCTGTCTGTCCGTCTGTCCGTCTGTCTGTCTGTCTGTATGAACGCTGAGATCTCGGAAACTATAAAAGCCAGAAGATTGGCATTTTGCCTGCAGATTCTACGATTTTAAAAATTTCAATATTTCGGAAAAGTAAAAATGCAGTTTTATTGTGTTTATCAATACCTATCGAAATGTAGAAGAAATTTTTCAAATCGGACCATTCGTTAAAAAGTTATGCGTGTTCAAAGTTTCTATCTCCATCTCCCTCGCACACCCTTTACCTGAGTAACGGGTATCTGATTGTCGGGGCACCCGACTATAGCGTTCTCTCTTGTTTTTTAATGATTTCCCGCCAAATTGGCGGGTTTTTCTAAAAGTCGTAGAACAAATGTTTTTCATATCCAGCTGCTGAACACAGTAAAACTTAGTTCAGGATCATAACACCACGATTTGATGCATAAAAGCAAAGGAACAAATATTTCCATTTTGGAAAGTCCTTCAAAACCTGATTTTGGAATAACTTTTGAACGGATCATCGTATGACCCCTCATTCGACGCGTAGTGTCAATTAGAATATAAGAAGGCTAATAGAAAGGATCATTTATTCCCACTGGCCCCAACAGCTAAAATTTTGTAAATTTAAGTCTTGGTATACAAGCCTGTTAGTTTTTGCGATACCTTTCGATTGGTGTATAACTCATTATGATCGGACCATCACAGCAGATTTTCATTTCTTCCTGTATATATAGTAGTCGCCTTCGCACACTCTCCTGGTGTGCTTCGTTACTATGTGGACTGCCGTCCACAGTTATACTTAGCGTTTAATGATCTGTCCAACTTTCTCTATCTCGTGCCGTCCAGGAATATTAGATATATTAGACTTGTTTAAAATTTGGTTTTTAAATTGTCAAAAATCAAAATTCCTACTTTAAAACTAACAAATTTGTAATGTTTTTCTATTATTTTTTCGATTATTCATAAGGGAGCCATGAGATATAGCTTTCCGATCCGGTTCGTTCCGACATATGTGCTACCTGCAATAGAAAGAAGACTTTTGGGAAAATTTTATTGCCATAGCTTTAAAACTAAGAGACTAGTTCCCATAGATACGAACAGACATGGCTAGTTTGGGGTGCAGAAAACATTGGCTGCGTTCAGCAGAACAACATGATCACTGATCACTGATGGATTTCTTACGATAGTTCTGCTGAACGCATATGATCACTGATCATGATGCATGAATTTTGCATCACTGAATCAAAAATGATCAGTGATAAGGTAGCGTAAAAAAAGTACGCTACCTTTTCTTGATACATGATACATAGCTGTTGGCGCGTATCGATAGGCGAAATATCGAAACTTATTAAAATAATAATTTAAAAAAATTTCGATTTTTATGTATCCACGATAGCTGTGAGAAGTGCTGGAGTTGCGGGGGCGGGAAAAGCAGGGGGCGGGACAGACAGACAGACAGACAGACAGACAGACAGACAGACAGACAGACAGACAGACAGACAGACAGACAGACAGACAGACAGACAGACAGACAGACAGACAGACAGACAGACAGACAGACAGACAGACAGACAGACAGACAGACAGACAGACAGACAGACAGACAGACAGACAGACAGACAGACAGACAGACAGACAGACAGACAGACAGACAGACAGACAGACAGACAGACAGACAGACAGACAGACAGACAGACAGACAGACAGACAGACAGACAGACAGACAGACAGACAGACAGACAGACAGACAGACAGACAGACAGACAGACAGACAGACAGACAGACAGACAGACAGACAGACAGACAGACAGACAGACAGACAGACAGACAGACAGACAGACAGACAGACAGACAGACAGACAGACAGACAGACAGACAGACAGACAGACAGACAGACAGACAGACAGACAGACAGACAGACAGACAGACAGACAGACAGACAGACAGACAGACAGACAGACAGACAGACAGACAGACAGACAGACAGACAGACAGACAGACAGACAGACAGACAGACAGACAGACAGACAGACAGACAGACAGACAGACAGACAGACAGACAGACAGACAGACAGACAGACAGACAGACAGACAGACAGACAGACAGACAGACAGACAGACAGACAGACAGACAGACAGACAGACAGACAGACAGACAGACAGACAGACAGACAGACAGACAGACAGACAGACAGACAGACAGACAGACAGACAGACAGACAGACAGACAGACAGACAGACAGACAGACAGACAGACAGACAGACAGACAGACAGACAGACAGACAGACAGACAGACAGACAGACAGACAGACAGACAGACAGACAGACAGACAGACAGACAGACAGACAGACAGACAGACAGACAGACAGACAGACAGACAGACAGACAGACAGACAGACAGACAGACAGACAGACAGACAGACAGACAGACAGACAGACAGACAGACAGACAGACAGACAGACAGACAGACAGACAGACAGACAGACAGACAGACAGACAGACAGACAGACAGACAGACAGACAGACAGACAGACAGACAGACAGACAGACAGACAGACAGACAGACAGACAGACAGACAGACAGACAGACAGACAGACAGACAGACAGACAGACAGACAGACAGACAGACAGACAGACAGACAGACAGACAGACAGACAGACAGACAGACAGACAGACAGACAGACAGGTTTGTGTCGTTAGTGGGCGATTGTGGGCATTACAGGGGGCGTGGCACCTTTTTGAAATAAACTTGCGATGCGTAGGAAGCCCAAGAATATGTGTGTAGTTTCCGATATCTCAGCGTTCATACGGACAGATAGACAGACGGCTAGTGACCCTGATCAAAAATATATATGTTTTATAGGGTCGGAAACGCTTACTCTACGAGTAACGGGTATAAAAAACGATTCCTAGGGAGCTGGTTTTTTTATGCTGAATAATATGCGCTAAATTTGAAAACGATCAGTTGAGCCATTTAGAAATGCCGATGATTTTCGATAAAAACGCATCTAAACATTTCTGATGTAAAACACACATAGAGCACTTAAAAAAAAGTCGATTAATGGTGTTCACTGTATCTCTCCAAAAAATTGACGGATTTCCATTCTGATTTTACATTTTGTTTAAGAATAGAAAAAACCCGCCCCCTGGTAGTTTTATTTTTTGTTTTTAACTTTAAATATTTTATTTAACCGTTAAAAATCAAAAACTCCGGAAAGTTGGCCAATTTCAGCATTTTTCGAACTTTGAGGTCCTTTTGCTAAGAATTCTTGCGTCGGGGAACTTTTTGGAACTTGGGAACTTGGGAACTTGGGAATTCGTAACGAATCCAAAAATATAGCATCCATCGAGGTAAATTTTTGATGCTGCATAGTGTTATTAAACAAAATCTGGAACTAGAAGAAAAAGCTACTTACACAATTTTGAAGATCTCTGAGCGTTAATGGCTATAAAAATTTGGCTGTAATCAGACACTACTCACCTTGGTGGGAAAGATGTCATTTGACTCGACCACTGACATCTTGATGTAGTCCTCGGCGTGCTTGACTCCTGAATGGCAAGGACATTGTTGGTCGCCCGCAGCAGGTTCAGCTGTATGGAAGTGTGCGTATCGAGTATATTGTTTTAGCCATTTGGATGCATATAAGAACAGAAGAAAACAAGAAAGGAAGCTAGCTTATATACCCTTTCATATCAATCCTATTAACTTACGAAGACATCCAGGGGCCTCAAGTTAAATATATATCGTGCAATATTGTTGAATGTAGCGTTGCAAACTTATGACTGAAATCATTATACCCACTGATAGGGTATAATAGTGGACTGCAAAAGTCACTCTTGGGTCGCTGAATTTATAACCATTAAAAAGAAGCGTTTTCGACCCTATAAAGTATTAAAAAAACACCTCTTAATTAGGTTAAAAAACTAATGACGAATGCACCTTCAACAAAATTTCTGAAGTTCTAAAATTTTAGAAAGTGTATTTAATTTCGTGTGTAATCATTTTTCGTTACAAATGTTGATATCAAAACTTTTGTATGTTGAAGGTGCGAGGTCACTAGTTTTTTTTACCTCATTAAGGCCCGTTTTCTTGTCCGCCTGTTAAATTTAAAGTAGGGTTAAAACTCTGATTTCCCATACGATTTTAAGGTTTTAACCTTACTTTAAATATAACAAACGGACGAGAAAACGGCCCTAAGAGGGTGCACAGTGTAAGATTTTGCCAATCTAGGGGGACTTATACTAAGAGTTGAACCTTAAGCAGCACATTTAGAAATTTTTAACTGTTACGAAAACAGGCACAAAACAAACATTTTTTTAAGGTAATGGTTATTAAAGCTGTGCATTAGAAATGCATGCAAATTTCCACTGGGGAACGACCATCAGTTGACAAAGTTTAGTCTTTTCAATTGCATCGCGTGATCGATCAGTGGTAGCAGCGAAGAGTTTTTATTTTAATTTAATTTAATTTAATTTTTTTGAAAAAAGGAACTTAAAGGAAGTGTTTTTTGTTTTTATATTTCTATTTTTTGGTGGAAAAAGACTGACATTCTTCTATCGCATTCTATCCAACCAGAACATACATACATCATTCGCAGGCACTTATTCTGATTCAGAATTAAAAATAAAATCTGGCCCATATTTAGAAATGAGTGAAATAAGCCGTGCTGCATTTTTCGAGGTTTGGTCAAAGAACATAGACCCCGCTAAGCGAGACGCACTTGTAAATCACGCAGTGATGGTGGGTGGCAATGACATTGATCACTCCAAAATTTGCAGATTTGTTTTGTATTGGTTGCTACGCACACTTGTCTCTTCTGGTGTTGAGATTTTGGCTGCTGCGGCGAGTACCGATTCCAGGGCATCGGCACAGAAGTCGATGTCATTCTCAGCGTTAAGCTGTGGTGTAAGCTCAATGTACTTTTTGTACTATAGCCAGTTAGTTCTATGAGAGGTCAGCCTGAAGGGGTGCTCGATTACTTTGGGGCTTTGAAGGAGAGTTATTAAAACAGGCGAGTGATCCGATGATAAGTCCGATAGCGATTTGGCGCTTACTAAATTTCTTGGGATGTTCTTGGTCACAGCGAAGTCAATCAAGTCCGGAAGTTTTCTGGGGTCAGCTGGCCGATATGTGGGGCTGCCAGGGAGACATAGTCGAGTTTGTTGCTCAAATTTATGATTGCTTTACAGTTGCCTTCCTTTCGGGGTCACGAGTCTTGATCCCCAGTGCGTGTGCTTGGCGTTGTAGTCTCCTCCTGCTAAAAAGCGATCTCCGAGTGAATTGTAGAAGTCCATGAATTGCTCTTCAGTGATTGTAAAACGCGGTGGGCAATAGACAGCGGCTATAGTGATACTGCCGTTGCCTGCTTGTAATTTTATAGTTGTAGCCTGCAAGTAATTTGTTGCAAACCTCTGATGAAAGTGGTGATTTATGCGTTCCCTGATTAGGTATTCCCTCTTATTTGGAAGTTGTATTTTCTTGTGAGATGCGTTTCTGCCAGCAGCATTACATCTATTTGGTTTTCATTGAGGAATTGAGTTATTTCAAGTTTGTGCTGTGAAACGCCATTGGCATTCCACATGGATATTCGAAGGCAAGACATTTATTTAGATTGTTGGGATTTGAGCAAAAAAACTTTTCTGACTGTGGGGGACTACCTTACGAGTGCCAACTTCATGTCAGCGTCTCTCGGTGAATACCAAAACAGCTGATCTGCGCAAGCTTCACCGGGAATGGCACTTATTGTTAGATTAGGCTTGATCCTCAGATCTCACCTCTAGGGACCGGCTACGAAAATAGCCTCGACGAGGAACGTAACCGGCTAATATTAATAATCATTATAATAAAACACCATCTTGGAAACTACAAAAGTTATTGTAGAAAGTTTGGATTAAATGCACATATTAAATGTGCAACTTTTGATTTTCCATACTTAATATCAAGTTAGCAGAGCAATAACATGATTTAAAAAAAACAAGAAAGGAAGCTAGCTTCGGCCATCCGAAGCTTATATACCCTTGCAGATAAAAGAAATACCTTTTTAAGTTGTCAGAAATCTAAACGCCTACTTCCTGCAAAGTTACAATGAATTTTCTTATATTTGTTTGATTATTCGTATGGGAGCCTTAAGATATAGTGGTCCGATCCGGCTCGCTCCGACATATGTACTACCTGCAATAGAAAGAAGACTTTTGAGAAAGTTTCATTGCGATAGCTTTAAAACTCAGAGACTAGTTCGCATAGAAACGGACAGACAGACAGACGGACAGACGGACAGACGGACATGGCTAGATAGACTCGGCTATTGGTGCTGATCAAGAATATATATACTTTATGTGGTCGGAAACGTTTCCTTCACTGCGTTACAATATCTGACTGAAATTATAATACCCTCTGCAAGGGTATAAAAATGTAGACTAGAGCAACAAATTTAAAATAATTACAAATAATTTACGGATACTAAAAATACTTAGCGAGACGGGTGGAATAGGAACATCAAAGGGTTCTTACTTTTCTAATTAGGACACATATTATCTATATCAACAATTAACTTTTTTTCATGCCCGAATGCGACCTCCTGAATTTCTCTTGCCTTTTTATATAGGAATTTCCGATGTAAAGCGGTAGCGAAAGTTTCAGCATATTTAGAATTTTTCCGGCTTTTTGAATGTACTGAAAATTCGGCCCAGCCCTTAATAAAGCGAATGGGTTTATTCAGGAAAGTTCATGTAATACCTGCAGCCAATTCCATAGGAATAATGAACATTTTCATTGTGTAAGGGTCCGACTGGGTTGTCAAATTTATATGAATGTGTGGGGGAATACCTTACGAGTTCCAACCACATGTCAGCGTCTCTCGGTGAATACCAAAACAGCTGATCTGCGCAGGCTTCACCGGGAATGGCACTTATCGATAGATAAAGCTTTATCCTAAGATCTCATCCCTAGTTCCCTTTCTTCTGAACGAGCCTCGACGAGTAACGCAACCTGCTAATACTACTACTCATTATAATCAAGCACCATCAGTGAATAAAAGATTACTGTGATACCGAACTCCAACATTGGTGACGCGATTTCTGAGCGAAAATCGTTCGGAGATCGCAATTATCCGCGCAAATTTATTAACTCTGATTGGGAAGCGAACACCTTGTTCTTACATAACCTCGAAACATGGTTAACCACAGCGATGATAAGGACGCGCTCCCGCAGGCACATCAAGGGCCGCCGCAACAGGCGCACAGGTGCCACTTTTCAACCGCAATCTCCGCTCCAACCGGCAATTTTTAAGCCGACTGGTCTCCAGCAGCGCGTTGCATTTAGCCCAAGTTCGTCCGCTCCGCTGCAATCGAGCACACCTAAGCCTGGAGTCGACGAGCAGACATCAGTTGAGATCAGCCGAGTGTCGTTAAAGGCTCCCCCGCACTTGAAAGGGCACCCGGACGTATTTTTCACCCTGCTGGAGTCGCAATTTGCAAGTCTCCGCATTACGGTAGACGACACAAAATTTAACCTAACTTTGAATATACTGCCTGCAGAATACCTGGAAACGATCATGTACATCTTGCGAAATCCACCGCCCACTGGAAAATACGAAGCGATAAAGGCAAAAGTTATTGACGAACACCGGCCCTCAACTCAGGCCCAGTTCGCGCAGGTGTTCCGGTCGTTGGAGCACGGCGATAGCAAGCCATCTGTACTGCTGCGCCGCATGCGCGAATTTGCCAGGGGTGGCATGGGAGAAGACGCCCTGAAAGCCATGTTGTTGGAGCGGTTGCCCGAGGGCTTGCGACTTGTAGTGGCGATGGCACAAAGCGAGCTCGACAATCTCGCGCTAATGGATGACTGCACTTGGGAGTATGCTCACCCCACGTTCAACTCAGTTTCCGCAACCGCCCCGTTTACAACCCATTTCACGACATCTCAGCACGAATCTCTGGAACAGCAAGTGGCGGAGTTGAGAACCATGGTAGCCGGGCTCGGAAAACATCTAGACCGCCAGAGCCGCAATCGATTCAACAGTCCTAACCGAAGTCAACTTGACCGCAACCGATCGAAGTCCCGAGACGACCGTTTTTGTTACTACCACAATCGATTTGGTGAGAAGGCGAACAGATGCAGATCGCCTTGCAAGTGGCCGGCGGAAAACTAACCGCCACTTTGCACGAGGCAGCATGTGAAGTGGACGCGATCCAATCCAGCCGTCTATTCATATTCGACCGAAATACAAACACCGAATATCTGATAGACACAGGTGCGGACATATCAGTTCTGCCCGCAAACGCGTTCCCACACCTCAAAACATCTTCAACCCATCGCCTATACGCCGCCAATGGAACACCAATTAGTTCCTACGGGACAAGAACCGTGACTCTCACATTTGGTCTCCGACGCTGTTTCAACTGGACGTTCATAGTGGCCAACGTGCCGAAAGCCATCATCGGTGCCGACTTCCTCTCCCGATACGGTCTCATAATCGACGTAAAGCGACGAAAAATCATCGATGGGACCACATCGCTGTCTACAATCTGTGAGCTTCGCCATGTCCAACGAATGTGAGTACCACGACATGATCTTGCAATATAAAGACCTGACTCTTCCTCCGGTTTTCGACGAGGAGCTCGTGCAAAACACCCGAGTGCAGCACTACATTGCGACGAAAGGCCAACCTGTATTTGCTAAGGTTCGCCGACTGAATGCTGAGGCTCTGGCCATCGCCAAGGGCGAATTCACACGTATGCTTGGAGCGGGGATATGCCGACCGAGCAGTAGCAGCTGGGCATCGCCGTTACACATGGTAAGGAAAAAGAATGGCGAATGGCGGCCATGTGGTGACTATCGACGGTTGAACGCGATCACTATTGCCGACCGATACCCACTCCCACATATCCACGATATCAACCAGGTCTTCGCCGGCAAGTCCATATTCTCTACCATCGATCTGGTCAGCGCCTATCATCAGATCCCCCTCGCCCCAGAAGACCGAGAGAAAACAGCCATCATCACACCGTTTGGGCTTTTCGAGTTCAATGTGATGGCATTTGGACTCCGCAATGCATCGCGAACGTTTCAACGGCACATGAACAACATTTTCGGCGATCTCGACTTTGTGGCAGTGTATATCGACGACATTTGTGTGGCTTCGACAAATAAAGCCCACCACCGTCAACACCTTAAGATTGTTTTTGATCGCCTGCGGCAAGCCAACCTACGTATCAACGTGGCCAAGAGTGTTTTTGGAAAGACTGACGTAACTTTTCTGGGACACTCTATCACGGCATCCGGCGTATCCCCAACAGTCGAACGAGTGAACGCGATAAATGAGTTCCCGAAGCCGACAAAGATATGCGAGCTGCGCCGATTCATTGCCATGCTGAACTACTACCGCCGATTCTTGCCGCATGCAGCTGTCGTCCAAGGCATTCTCCAAGCGCTCATCCCTGGCAACAAAAAGAACGACCAGTCGCCGTTGGAGTGGACCGAGGATGCCAGTAGAGCGTTTGCGCGCTGCAAATCTGAAGACACTCAAAACAGACATCAACGCATCACCCGCCGAAATGCTGTATGGCACTACCATACGCCTGCCTGGTGACCTCTTCGAATCAAACCGGATTGAAGATTGCAATTCCGACTTCGTCAAGAACCTGCGGAATATCTTGACGCAGCTCCAGCCACTGCAAACTTCAGACCACGCTACAACAAGAACCTCATTCGTCCACAAGCATCTGCAGACGAGCTCATATGTCTTCATCAGAGACGACACCGTACGCTCCCCGTTAAAATCGCCGACGATGGACCATATCCTGTCCTACACCGAGAGGATACATTTTTCGACGTAAAAGTGAAAGGCAAACGACTAAGAGTCAGCATCGATCGACTTAAGCCAGCACACCTGCCTGACGACCGGGCCATCGAGGAGGATGCATCGAATCAACCGACGACACCAGCGCCATCTCCAGCAATCGACGTCCCGCAGCCAACATCGACGACAACGCGAGTAGTACGGCATGTGCAGCTACCGTCTCGCTTCCAAAGCCATTCCTGGTCCAGCAATCAGCCACTTGTCAGCGTCTCTCGGTAAATACCAAAACAGCTGAACTGCGCAGGCTTCACCGGGAAAGCTTTATCCTAAGATTTCATCTCTAGTTCCCTCTCTTTGGAACGAGCGTCGACGAGTAACGCAACCGGCTAATACTTCTACACATTATAATTGAGCATCATCAGTGAATAAAAGATTACTGTGATACCGAACTCCCACAAATGTCAGACACGGTAGACGGTAAACGGTAGATGTTGACTAATGTGAATAGGCAATTAGGATGTTTGTTACAACTAAATTAACATAGCATTCAGAAAATGTCAAAAAATACAAATCGTTATATTGCAAGCATAAAACGCGAAATGGATCATGGACCTCAAAATTCGTGTTACAAATATCGAGGGCAATAGGTCGAAAATTACGTAGCTCTTACAGGGATGGAGAACCGTGTTTGACCCTGAATTTACAAGTGCAATTATTAATTTGTGAAGGAACATGACACCATGGCAGGTCCGACGATCCTTGAGGGAGGGCAGGTTCAGTAGACGCAGTCTATTAACGTAAGATGGTAGGTTTCGATGTGTTTCCCATTTTACCAGCTTACAAAATAAAATCGACTTCTTCCTCTTCGAAGACAACCTTGGTTTTCCGGTAAAGTACATCTCCCTGATTAAGAAATGGACACTTAAAATTTTTTGAATGGTGTTAATTTTTTTTTAAAGTTTAAAAAAAGGTTTTGGCCCTTTCTTATTTTCTATCTCGAGTTTTGATAACCCGATTTCGGTCATCGAAGACTTATTTTACTGGTAATAGAATGTCCTTTAACATTCTTATACACAGCAAACAAAAACTGTTAAGTGCCCATTAATTAATCAGGGAGATGTACTTTACCGGAAAATTAAAGTTTTCTTCGATGAGGAAGAAGTCGATTTTATTTTGTAAACTCTTGTAATTGGTATATTGAGGTGACAAAACACGCGACTAGTATTCAAGATTTGGACGAGCCAAGGAATTGTTAAAGTGTTTCGTGGTATAGGGGTCCTTAAATTCCTTAGACTAACGTTTAACAAAGGCAAAAACTTTCCAGTGGGTGGGTTTTTTCTATTCTTAAACGAATTGTAAAAGCAGAATGGAAATCCGTCAATTTTTGGCGGAGTACAGATGCAGCCCGGTTCTCTTAAATTTCTTAAAAGGTTTGGACATGAAGTTTTTCAGGAAAGAGAGTCTACTAGAGAACGAACGTATCGAGTGCTGAATAAAGTTTACCATAAAAGACCAATCAAGTTCCAATAAATGCCAATTCATTTCTGCGAATTTAGCTCTTCGGAAATCGCGAAAAGAGCCTGGTTCGATTTCGGGACATGACAGTAATGGAGCTGATGCTTCTGAAGTAACCGCAAGCGTAGGATGGATAGAGGGCTTATTCGTGTTACGTATGCATTGGCGAACTCCGAGGCAAAAATAAGATCTAAAATTTTACTGGAGCAGTTTAGGACTGAGTTCAGTTGTCCTTATGAAAGGTCAATAAGACCGTGAACAAACTCATGGGACGCGTTGGGAACGATAGCACTTGAATCAGTTAAGGGGATCCAAGAAATGGCAGGAAGGTTAAAGTCGCCCATAACAATAAGATGATCGTTATTGTCAAGGGTTGAATGAATACTCTGTATTTGAGCAAAATGTTGAAGGTAGAATATACGAGCATTATATAAAAACGAAAAAATCGTGAACCTTAATCTGAACTACAACACTTTAATGCAACTTTAATGTGCTGTCCGTACCAATTATCGGAATACATTGAGAGACAATATCGGACTCGACGGCAATAAGAACACCACCGCCAAGACGCACTGAGCGGTCAAATCTATATATAATATATATTTCGCAGTCAGACACAGAGGAATTAAGCCACGTTTCGGTAAAAGCAATCCCATTGGCATCAAAGGAGACACTGTTGACGTGCAGTTTGATAAAAGCTTTGCCTAATATGTAAGTACTCATCGTAGTAAAAAGTCGTCCAAAACAAAAAACTTTATATGAAACGAAATTTTTTGACGTTTTTTTCATATGAAGTTAATTGTTTTGGACGACTTTTTGTTGTGTTGACTACTAGCCCTAAGTAAAGTTGTTGAATTGCTAAAATTTTAAAAAAATATATTTGTATGGAACAGTTTATAAACAGCTGCCCGAACTTCAACAGTTTAAGAAATACCCTAAAAATATGTTAGTACAAACACAAGATTCTCCAAAATAATAAAAAAAAAACTAAAAATAAAATAGCAGAAGTAATATCAACTTCCAGAAATTTTGCTAGCTGCTGCTTTGACTGTTGCTAACGACTGAAAGCAGTAGCACAGCAGCAGCTAAAAATCAGAAAGCAACGACTTGTTATTGCTTCGACAGTCGTCAGTGCTCGGATTTTTCTTTTGCTTTGACTACGACTGCCGACTTTTTAAGAAGCAGCACCAAAAGCAACAGCTCATATTAAAAAGCTACACACAGTCGAAGCAAGAAAAATGAAAAATTATGTGACTTTTGCTACTTCGACTGCAGCATTTTAAACACTGCGTATAATATGTGGTTAACGGGATTTACTCACCATCCTTGTGCAGTAGATATATTTCACCACTTTAAATAAAAGCTCACAAATAACTGTTGACCGATTCGTGCTAGAGCCCTGCACAGGCAACCTGACTTGTTTTTCAAACCTTAAACCCAACTGACCTACTTGAAACCCATTTGACCTGGGTCGTTTGGGTTTGGGTATTTGGGTAAATGGGTACATTTTTACCCAAACCCAAATACCCAAAACAAAAACAGGTCAAGTAGGTCGGGTCAAAAAATAATATAGGTAAGGTCGGTTCGGGTTCGGGTTGGGTTTCAGGTAACCCTTTCTGACATTAAATTTGTATATTGAATCGAAATATTTGTACGTTCAGTGAGCAGCAACTTAAAAAATGGAGGAATCCACAAGTGTAAGTATTCCATGGGATTTATGCACATAAGGGTCGTAATTTTTATGGATAAATGTATTAAATATTAATGACCTTTTGGGTCAATGCAAGAAGTTGCAGCCAGTAATTGAGTAGATTTTACCTAGGCAAGTAACTAATTCTCGAATTTTTAATTATTTAAATTTTTACTTGGTCAATTGACCTTTTGGGCCGCAAGAAGTCGCAGCCAATAATTGAGTAGATTTTACCTAGGCAAGTAACTAATTCTCGAATTTTTAATTATTTACATATATTAAAAATTACCATCTGGACCTCAAGAATTCGCGACTAGGCGATGAGTTATGAAAATGCTGCTCACATAATATCGACGTGTTTAATAAATATATTTTTTATAAAATTCATAGAAATTATTAGCCTTAGCAAAAAGTGTTTGGGTAACCCCAAAACCCAACTGACCTACTTGAAACCCATTTGACCTGGGTAGTTTGGGTTTGGGTATTTGGGTAAATGGGTAAAATTTTACCCAAACCCAAGTGACCTGAAAATTTTGGGGTCAGGTTGGGTAGGTAATATTAAAAAAAAAAGCCTGACTTACTTGAACTGTTTTCGATGACAGACCGAACTACTTGACCTGAAATTTGGTTTGGGTACCCAAATAACCCATTTTGTATACCCATGCAGGGCTCTAATTCGTGCGGTCTCTAAATAAGTGATTTTCTCACGGACTTTGAGCAAAGAATCAGAGAGCAACCGATTGAATTGTTCGTACAAAAACTTGGCTCGCACTCAGTCGACGAGCAGTTTTTATAAAGTATATATATTCTTGATCAGGGTCACTAGCCGAGTCGATACAGCCATGTCTGTCTGTCTGTCTGTCTGTCTGTCTGTCTGGCTGTCTGTCTGTATGAACGCTGAGATCTCGGAAACTATAAAAGCTAGAGGTTTGGTATTTGGCATGAAGATTCTTGGAGTTCCTACGCAGCGCAAGTTTGTTTCAAAAGGGTGCCACGCCCCCTCTAACGCCCACAATCGCTTATATACGGTTTTAAAAATTTTAATATTTCGGAAAAGTAAAAATGCAGTTTTATTGTAGAAGAAATTTTTCAAATCGGACCATTCGTTAAAAAGTTTTGCGTGATCAAAGTTTCTATCTCCATCTCCCTCGCACTCCCTTTACCTGAGTAACAGGTATCTGATAGTCGGGGCACCTGACTATAGCGTTCTCTCTTGTTTTTGCTTTCTTTTGCTCGGCTCGTTTACAGACCCATTGCTCTTTAACGACGATTCAAAAAGTCGTTTGCGCATGTGTGTGTGCATAGTTCAACTATACAAGGTAGTCCCGTCGGTAGTGGACCGTTAACGACACTGATGGTACGTGCGAGTGAAAGGCAGATATCGCCCAAGCACGTTAACAGACGAAAAGCCAAACTATTAGGCAGCCGACGGCACTTTTTCAAAATCAAGCCTGACAAAAAAATTCCCGTGGCCGCCATTTTGTAAGATAAATAAAACAAGAGAGAACGCTATAGTCGGGTTGATGTCCCCACTATCTAATACCCGTCAATCAGCTAAAGGGAGTGCGAACGCTGTACTCGAGCTTGTGTCCCGACTATCTAATAATCGTAACTCAGCTAAAGGGAGTCCGAGGGAGATAGATATATAAACATTTTTGGTAATACTATACATTAGCGGGCTCACCCCCGAAATTCGCGAAAAAATTATCCTCGATGGACCGCGATTTCTTAAGAATTTACAAGCAAAAAGAACTTGGCGGTCGGCCATGGTTATCTTGTAATTGAATATCAAAGTTCCCGGTTTTGCTATAAAAAACAAGGGTGCTTTTCTCATATTTTCAATCAAAGTAATTACGTTTTAATGAGTTCCTATAAAATTAATTAATTGTTTAAATGAGTTCCTATAAAATTATTTAATTGCTTAAATGAGTTCCTACAAAAAAATGTAGAATTTTGTAAACATTTTTTAATTGTATTTTTTGTCTAATGAAAAAACGTATGCAAATAATCATGTAATGGGTGGAGCGTGGTCTATAAAGGACATGATTGTTATCACAATGCTGTATCGAGATTTTAGTGACGGCCAGGATCGATCATAGCCATCCAAGGTCCCCCACCAAATAAAACTCAAACAATTTGTATCTTTATATTTATTTAAATAGTTTCAATGAACACTTTTCCGCACCACCATTGAGGTAAAGTTCCAGGCGCGTTTTTTTATAGTGGTGTCTCCTTAGGCCTAATCCACGCTTCAGATCCGAATATAACAAAGAGTGTCCTAATTAACAGCTGAGTTGTTATCGAAGGTGTCCTAAAAATATATATGCGAAATTTTATGATGTATGTTAAATATGAAATTAAAACATCGTGCAAGTACAAATTAAAAAAAAATGCAACGAGTCACAAGTAAAATTTGGCATGAAATTAAAAAAAAATCGCCGCGATTTTTTGCACGATGTTTTAATTTCATATTTAACATACATCATAAAATTTCGCATATATATTTTTAGGACACCTTCGATAACAACTCAGCTGTTAATTAGGACACTCTTTGTTATATTCGGATCTGAAGCGTGGATTAGGCCTAAGGGGGACACCACTATAAAAAAACGCGCCTGGAACTTTACCTCAATGGTGGTGCGGAAACTCATTTAACTCATTTAAGCAATTAAATAATTTTATAGGAACTCATTTAAACAATTAATTTTATAGGAACTCATTAAAACGTAATTACTTTGATTGAAAATATGAGAAAAGCACCCTTGTTTTTTATAGCAAAACCGGGAATTTTGATATTCAATTACAAGAGAACCATGGCCGACCGCCAAGTTCTTTTTGCACGTAAATTCTTAAGAAATCGCGGTCCATCGAGGATAATTTTTTCGAATTTCGGGGGTGAGCCCGCTAATGTATAGTATTACCATAAACACTATAAAATTGATTTTTATATTTTTTTAAAATCTTAAAAGATGTGGCCTCCAGACACATTTGAAAATCGTTTATGGCGATTGTGGGCGTTAAGGGGGGCGTGGCATCTCGATGAAACAAATTTGCACTGCGTAGGAAGCCCAAGAATGTGTGTGTGAAATCTCAACATTCTAGCTTTTATAGTTTCAGAGATCTCAGCGTTCATACGGACAGACAGACGGACAGACGGACATGGCTATATCGACTCGGCTAGTGACCCTGATCAAGAATATATACTTTATAGGGTCGGAAACGCTTTCTTCTCCCTGTTACATACTTTTGCACGAATACAATATACCCTTTTACTCTACGAGTAACGGGTATAAAAATATGTAATCAACATAACCCCTTATTGGTTAAAAAAACATAAAAAAATTGCAGTTTTGTAAGTATCTCCCCCCTTAAAACTACATAAAATGCCTAGGCGAAAAATAGGCTGAAGTCTAGGGCATCAAAATCAAAACTGCCTAGGTTGGCGAATTGTCTTAATCCGCCCCTGTATATGATAGTTATAAAATAAATATTGTCATTATCCTCCACCTTAACTCTCTGAAGAAAAAGACAGAAAGTTCAAAATTTGGTGGTGTTTCTTGAGGAAACTTTGGAGTAAAATTAGCGAGCTCTTTATTCGAGATAAGCACGTTAATCGATAGACTTTAATCGGCTACAAAAAGTTATAGGTGTCGCCAAATATTTTTTTACAAATTGTTCTAATACATTTAACCATTTTAAGATTAAACCAAATATTTGTTTGTTAAATTAGTAACTTTTAAATTTTGCATTTATGCCAAAAAAACTGACTTTTCCCCTATAGTGCAATCTATAAAATTTAATTTCGTACGATTTCTATCGTAATAAATTGTTCTATCCATTGCACTATGGGCAAATATTCAGTTTTTGAGGCGTAAACTCCAGTTTTAAAGATAGAAATCTACAATTTTTATACCCTTGCAGAGGGTATTATAATTTCAGTCAGATATTGTAACGCAGTAAAGGAGACGTTTCCGACCACATAAAGTATATATATTCTTGATCAGCACCAATAGCCGAGTCCATCTAGCCATGTCTGTCTGTCCGTCTGTCCGTCTGTCCGTTTCTATGCGAACTAGTCTCTCAGTTTTAAAGCTATCGCAATGAAACTTTCCCAAAAGTCTTCTTTCTATCGCAGGTAGTACATATGTCGGAGCGAGCCGGATCGGACCACTATATCTTAAGGCTCCCATACGAATAATCAAACAAATATAAGAAAATTCATTGTAACTTTGCAGGAAGTAGGCGTTTTGATTTCTGACAACTTAAAAAGGTATTTCTTTTATCTGCAAGGGTATATAAGCTTCGGCTGGCCGAAGCTAGCTTCCTTTCTTGTTTTTATATATTTTTAAGACTAAGATGTAATTTCGGTTTTTGTTGCTTTTTGAATCGGACTGCATCTTCATCCTACGCCCACGCCGCATAAATAAATTTGAAGGCAAGGATTTAAAGAAAATTTTATTTGTGTTGGTAAGACTGTAAACAATTTCGGTTTTTGTTAAATTTTGAATTGGACCATGTCTCCGTCAACCTCCAACGCTACATATATACTTTTAAAGACAAGGAAAAAAAATATATTTGTTAATAAATATTTAATATTCAATGCCTTTCGCAACAAAACTAAAGTATCATCTTGATTGATATTTTGTGCCAAATAGAAGCAGCATGCAAAAGCAATGGCATCGAATTTTCTTTTTCTTTCGCCAATTAGGTGCCAGTTAACGCTTTAACCGTGGTCCTGCATCAGTATAAGTGAGGATTTGCGACCAGGTTTGTCACTTGGCGTGACCTTTTCCAAAATTGAAATTTTTAGGTTCGATGAAAGCCACTGGGAATGATTTCCTTGAACCGGTCCATTATTCTGTGACATTTTTGCAATTTACGATTATAGAAGGCAAAAAACTGCTTAAGTTTATTTTTAACTATTGTGTGCTGACTATCGCTTATTTCGATTCCGTTCATCGTTTGCAAAACAAATTCTATCACAGCGGATTGTTGCCAGTTTTTGCCGATTCAAACATTAAGCAATGTGTAATGACAGAACTCGAATGCAACTACAACATGGAGGTTTCCCGAAAAACGTGCAGAGAAATCGCGGTGCAAAAACTACAAAGTTTCTCGTCCCTTTTTAAAAACGTGTGACCCTATTTCAAACTTTCGACTTTCTTAAGGGAAAAAATAGCTAAAAACGCCAAATAAAATTCTTTGAAAATGGATTTTGGGTTTTTTTAAGTATTGTAAATAACCACAGAAGGTCATTTATGTAATACTAAAGAACAAAAAAAATGTAAAAATGCCTATCTTTCGAATTTTTTGCCCATAGTGCATTGGCGTTAATATCTCTCCCATAAAAAAGTTTTTTTTATGTATCTTGAATTAATTATATTGGATAACATCTTTCAGATTTATATTTTTAGGAATCTTCTTAAAAAAAGGTCGAATATAAAGACAATTTTTTGACTTATATTTCATATATACAAATATTTTCAGGCACGATTCCAGTAAATGTTAATATATTTTTATGTTTTTTGCAGGAAAACATCACAATACGCGATCAGTTACTTCGCTTTGCCCACTTGCAACGACATTGCAATTGTGAAGATGGAAATGCAAATGAGCTGCAACTGAATAATTTAGATCCTAAACCCAACAATAAAATACACGAGAAAGGCACAAAAATGTCATCGAATTCTAGTAACAAACTTACTTCTGCAACTGTAAAGAAAAATGTCGCTGTATTATTTGCAATGGCTTTTATGGTAACTCTGAATGCTGGGAATTTGCATTCATATCTTAACAATTCGACGATTAAAAATGGAAGTAGTGAATTAGAAACTGACGGAACACATTCAAGCTTACACGGTCGTCGGTTACTTTGGGTGGAATCAGAGGAAGAATATAAGAAACAACACATATCTAATAGATTTCACTTAAACCCAGCAGATGTTCCCCCTCTATATTTTTTAAGTCGCAACATACGCAGCCATAAAGAAAATTCCATAAAAAACAATACCAAAAATGTATATGAAACTTACTCATTTAATGAGCCACCGCCCTTAACATATTCAACAATATCAAAATGTAATGGCAGTTGCAACTTTTATAAGTCTAGCAATCAATCTGAATATTTTAGGCTCGCACAAAACTTGCATAAATTGATTAACGGAACATTAACATTTGAAAAAGACGGGTTTAAATCCTCAAATGAATATTTTGAGGAAAAGCGTGACAAAAAAGGAAAGCGTAAAGTTTACTTAGACTTAAATAGTTTAACATCTGATATACAGGACAAACAAAGAAAGTTAGATCAGAATAAAAAAAAAATGCTATACAATAAACATGAACCTATTAGTTTCATTAATGGTATCGAACGAAGAGATGATACTTTTTACTTCCTTTCATTTAATAAGGATCATGCAGTTCTTCCAGCATTGAACTGCAGTAATAGTGCTCCACCAAAATTGTCGTTGGTACTTCCTTTAGGAAACACAGCGTTTAATGGTGATATTAAGTTGATGCAGGTGGACTGTGAAGTTTTTAATACTAAAGAATTCGAAGTTAAGTCTCATATGATGCCTGCTACACTTCGGGCAAACGTCATGAAGTGGAAGTCAAATATCCAAAAATTGAAAAAAGAAAGTATTGGGACGCAGATAACACCAATACGCGGTATAGATTCGATACAGCACAATACACCACGAGTGCGAAATTTTTACATGGTTGGCCCAAAAAGCCAAACTGCCGCAAATGCATCTCATGAAAAGACCCAGTTTATTCAGTTTAACCAAACTACAAACTAAAAATAAAAATATTAATAATAATTACCTACACACAATAAAAAATATGTAAACTCAACATTGAAAAATAATACTTTACTACTTTATAATTACTTTTCATGTATTTTTATACCCTTGCAGAGGGTATTATAATTTCAGTCAGATATTGTAACGCAGTGAAGGAGACGTTTCCGACCACATAAAGTATATATATTCTTGATCAGCACCAATAGCCGAGTCCATCTAGCCATGTCTGTCTGTCCGTCTGTCCGTCTGTCCGTTTCTATGCGAACTAGTCTCTCAGTTTTAAAGCTATCGCAATGAAACTTTCCCAAAAGTCTTCTTTCTATCGCAGGTAGTACATATGTCGGAGCGAGCCGGATCGGACCACTATATATTAAGGCTCCCATACGAATAATCAAACAAATATAAGAAAATTCATTGTAACTTTGCAGGAAGTAGGCGTTTTGATTTCTGACAACTTAAAAAGGTATTTCTTTTATCTGCAAGGGTATATAAGCTTCGGCTGGCCGAAGCTAGCTTCCTTTCTTGTTTGTTTCAATTTTTGGGTCATTGAATTGTATTTAACAATAAAAATTGTAGTAAAGATTTTTACAAAAGGTTCATGTATTTTGTTGTTTTATTCCTTAGGAAATTTATAAATTGTAGATCAATTATTTTTTCGGACTTAGAGACGTAATCTCTCTGCCCCGTAATCTTTGAGTCTTTAGTTGAAACACCGCTTTTGCAAAAGACGTGTGATTTTTTTTGGAATGTTAATTTTTTGTGTATTGATTTCTAGCCTATTAGTTAGAGTGCTCGACTCGGCAGTGCAGGAAGAAATCAGATTAGTAAGTTTAATTAATTGTTGTAACTATGTATAAATAACTTCCATGTAAATTAATAATATTAATTTAATAGAAAAAATAAAACTAGTTAAAAAAATTAATTTAAAAAAAAAGCAATTTATTTTGTTAAAGTACAACTTTTTTGTAGTTGTCAACTTGACAACTTGTCACTATTCAGGAGGGGTAGGGTCTTGCAAAAAAAAATTTCGATTTTTTTTTTTAAAAATTAAGATTAAATTAAGATTATACAAAAAAAGTTTTAAATCAATCGGACAAAAAGTTTAGAAGTTATGCTAAAACTAGTACCCTAACCTCTAAGACTTTAGGTACGTAAGGTACAGTGAACACCGCAAAACGTCTTTTTTTAATAGTGTTCCAGAAATCGCTTTGCCACCGATATATTAGCCGATAGTATCGGCTATAAAAATTATTGGATGTTATTTAAATGAAAATTAATAATATACAAGAGGTTTGAATTTAATCCATCCAACCAGTTTTTATAGAAAAAATCGCAAAGTTAGTCGATTTTTTGGTGCCAAAGACCCTACCCCCCTTAAATAACTATAAATTAAATCCCTATAAAAAAAATCCGGCATATGGCCAGATTTAGGAAGAAGTTTTTGTTATTTTTTTTAACGGTATTTTATTTATTGAATATTCTCGCTTAGAGACTAACGACAAGTAGGCGTTTTCTCGTCCGCCTGTTAAATTTAAAGGAAGCTTTAAACTCTGATTTTTCCTTTAAACCACGATTTCAAGGTTTTAGCCCTACTTTAAATTTAACAAACGGATGGGAAACCGGCTTTTAATCTTGTATATACATTTTAATTAATTACAAATTAATTGTTTAAAATAACGGCCCTAAATATTGTTGCCCAACCCTGTCACTATTTTACGTAACTCATAACTATTTTTGAGCACAAGTTACCCTTGCCTTAAACATTTTTATACATGGGCGTAAGTTAAAAGCTAGAGCGGGATTACAATTCAGACATTTCAGCCGAAAAAGATTCGAAGGCTACGCCCATGTGCATATATTCAAAGAAAATCTACTTAGACCGTATAGAATTATGTTATTTAAAATTGTGACAGGTTTGGGCACAGTTTGTGAATCGTCACTGTAAAAGAAGTAAGAAAATTAATTTTGAAAATTCCAAAACAATTCACAAAAACCTGATGAGTGTTTTAAAAATTAAGGACATAGGGTATTTTAGGGTCAAAAATGCATTGAAGAAGAAAATATTTGTATTTCATTTTTAAACGCTGTTCACAAATTTTTACAATTTTTAATGCCCCCACCTTCTCTTGTGGTGAAGTTAGAGTGAATTTTCAAAAACGACCATATAAAAGAGACTTGTAACTATTTAATTTCGAAAACAATAACAACATTGGTTAACGACTCTTAAAGATGTATCCCAAAAGACGAAGAAAAATTTTGATTTTGTCGGCCTGTGTAATGTTGTTCAGGAACATTGGAGGGCAAGTTTGCCTGTGTAACGAGGAGCTAGTGTCCACTCTGAGGCGAAGGAGTTTATTTTTAGTTTGATTTTATATTTTTATTTTACTTTTTTTTTTTTTTTTTTAGCTGTATTCCTTTTGTTTTTTTTTCAATTTTTGTTTTTAGTTTTTTTTTTATAATTGATAATATTGATAATTTATCCTAAAATCAAAATAATTACTGAACACTTATGAAATTATTTCGATAGATGTTTTAAACGCTTATGACACTTTATCATGATCAGCAAAAAAAGTTGAACAAAATTGGTAAAAAAAAAAGTAAAGTTCTAAAAGCAGAAGCATTTTGAGCAATTCTTTTAAATTCATTATTTTTGAATTAAAAGTTTATGAAATACGCATCCGAGTTTACTTTAATAATTTTATTAAAAAAAATTGATTTTGAAGTATACAATTTAAATTCAATTCAGGGACCAAAAATTACAATAATTTTATTTTTTAAACAAAGCATCCACACTCTCCCTAGAAACAAATGATTCACACCGAAATCATTCAACCCATTAATGGTCTTTACCTTTCTTTCAATTTAAAAAATGCATATTAAAGCTTTCGCTTTTTCAGTGAACGGTCGTGTTCGGGATGCAATCGACATGAGAAGTGGCTTGCGCTACTATTGTAAAATATGTATTGCTTATGAAACCCAGGCAATCTCTATAAGACGGCTCACAAAAAGCACTGTAACGGAATTAATTCGAAACAGAAATACGGATCTGCTTGTGGCGCTTGATACGCAGCTCACTAGCCATATGCTGTCTGAGCCCGATTCTCCTAAGCGTAAAAAGATCACGGTCGATAGACAACCCACGGTAGTCGCTAGTGAAACTCTCGCTGGCGATCCGGGGCACAGCAGCACAGCAGTCGATCTCAGCTGCCGCAAAAATGGTACTGAGGTCGAAAGCTAAAAAAGATTCGGTTTCCGAATATAAAGGACGTGAGGTTTTGCCGTATGAGACACCCGAAAAATCTGTTGAAAAAAATACAGAAATGACTCCAACGCCGCATGTTGACTTAACGTCTGGAGTACCGACTGGAACTGTTAGTGCAGCCATAAATGCTGTAGTACCAAAACCTGTCACATGCGTGGTACCTAAAACAGTCTGTGTACCGCAGCGGAAACCAATTTTCGTTTCACGGCTGAATCCTGACCTTTCTTCCCTGGACATTACGACCTATTTCCGTAACAAAGTTCAGATTGTTGATCTAAAGGTTGAACAATTTCATTTTCCATATGCTAGGGAAGTATCATCATTTAAGATCAGTGTTCCCTGTGCTCATTTTGCAACGATGTGCTCAGCTAATTTTTGCCCAGCAGTCATTTTTGTTAAAGGGTACAAAGGTAGAAAAAAGAGAATTCGTTCAAAGGAAGTTGGAAATCCCTTTAAAGAGCCATCCGCATCCTCATCTTTATCTGTATCAAAAAACTAGATTCTTTCCTTCTGCTTTTCTATCAGAATTCAAGAGATTTACAAAGTAAGTTGACCAAATTGTATAAAGATAGTTTTTCCTTGCCTTCCCATGTTATTGTGTTTACAGAAACTTGGTTAAAACCGGAAATTCTTAGTTCTGAAGTCTTTCTTTCTTATATTCCGCCGTCATCTGAATTTCAAATTGTTGGAATTTGAATGTTCAAATGTACAAAAGTTACATTGATGTACACGCATACATTCATGTCCGCTTCTTCTTCTTATTTTTTTTGTCGTTCCTTTGCTCTCTCGATATTCTCCTTCACTTCTATTCTGGCATCGAAAGCGTGCGGTTCATACAATCTAAGTCTGCGTTATTATTTGTTCATTGGAAGGTGGCCTGTTTAATACTTAATTGTATTACATCTATTTATTAACAAAACCATAGGTTATGGGCCCAGACACAATTGCAGTGAATAAATAATAGTGCTTTAATCGTTACAACGTGAAAGTGCATAAAAGTGAAATAGTGATATGTGTGTGTGTGCATACGAATATGCGTATCTACTTACATGCGGTGGTCCATGAACAACAAGGAGCGATTCCTAAACTATAGAGGGTTAAATTGGTTTTATGTATATATAACGCTGCGAAAAATTCGCTGCAAAACATTTTTATATTTCCAGGAAGAAGCTACATACATATCACCAATTCGCCGTGATCTTTCTAGAACTTTTTCGAATTCGCCGAGAACACATACACACACATAAACGCTTCGACCAATTGGCCGAAAATCTCCACGTTGCGACGGGACAGTGTTGCCAGACAGTGCTGCTGCTGAAAGACATTGTTGCGACGGGACAGTGTTGCCAGACAGTGCTGCTGCTGAAAGACATTGTTGCAGGACAGTGTTGTTGCGGAATTATTGCTGTTGAAAGTTGCTGGCCGCTATTGCTGTGAAAAGTTGTTGTTGCGGAATTATTGCTGTTGAAAGTTGCTGGCCGCTATTGCTGTGAAAAGTTGTTGTTGCGGAATTATTGCTGTGGAGGGTTGCTGTTCGGTGTTGCTAAGAAGAGTTGGCAGGTAGTTGTTGCGGTACTGTTTTTTGATAGAGAACTATACAATGGATAAAGGGAAAAGGAATATCAAACCGTTTGATGGAGAAAAATATTCAATATGGAAGTTTAGAGTGAGAGCGCTGTTAGAGGAGCACGATCTTTTGAGTGTTATAGATGAAACTCATGCAGAAGTGACCGATGAGATAAAAAAGGCAGAACGCAATGCAAAAAGCTTAATAATTGAATATTTAAGTCATGCTTTCTTATCTTACGCTAACAGTGAAAGCACTGCTAAGCAGATTTTTGCAAATTTAGATGCAATTTACGAAAGGAGAAGCTTGGCATCGCAACTATCTCTGCGAAAGAAGCTTTTAGCCATGAAATTAAAAGGTGACACTTCACTCCTCAATCATTTTAATTTCTTCGATGACCTCATTACTGAACTTATTGCGTCAGGAGCAAAGTTAGATGACATGGATAAAATTTCCCATTTACTCCTAACTCTTCCACCCAGTTATGATGGAGTTATAACCGCAATAGAGACTCTATCAGAAAGTAACTTGACTTTAGCTTTTGTAAAAACACGACTTCTTAACCAAGAGATTAAGCTTAGGAATATTAGTAAGGATACGAGTGTTAAAGTCTTGCAAGCAGTAGGTAAAAGAGAGTTCAAAGATACAAAATTTAAAAGTAACGCAATGCAGAAGTTCAAGAAGAATCCGTCTAAGCCAAGTTTCAAACCGAAGCCAAAATGTTTTCATTGCGGCAAGCCAGGTCATTCAAAGAAAGATTGTTTCCAAAGTTTAGCTTTTTTGATACGACCTTTTTTCGTTATAGAGAAGTTTTTAGCAAACTCGAGGTCATGCCGGCTTAGACTTCAAGAAGTCCAAGACGTCGGCATTATGCCAAACACACACAAAGGAGCGAAGAGGCTTCACTGTACATGCATGTTTCATGTAGTAGCCAACTACAATCATCAGCAGTGAAATCGCTGTCTTGGTTCAACGATCGAAGTGGGTTACCATGCAAGCCGCGCTATAACTGGTTGGGAATTATAGCGTCGTCAGATCGGTAAACTTCGAAAAGCTGATCAAGCCCTTAGTGTGTGTTGGACTTTGTTCTGTCTTTGATCTCTGTCAGAGTTCCGTGGCAGATTTTGAAGAATATGCATTACTGCATATTTTTAGGCTTCCATATAGCAGCCTTTTACGGCGTGTTGACCGTTTTTTGTCCAAAGTTTAGCTTTTTTTTTTTTTTTTTTTTTGATACGACCGTTTTTCGTTATAGAGAAGTTTTTAGCAAACTCCTTTTGAAAAGGCAACAGAATCAGAACTTTAGTGAAAACAAAAGGAAAGATGGGCAGGCTCAGATGGCAACAGCAGCAACAAGCCAACCAGAGCGTAGTTTTGCCTTCATGTTGAGAAATGCAACTTCCAGTTCAATGGCAAGCGAGGCTGAGTTTATCCTAGACTCAGGTGCATCGGACCATCTTATAAATGACACAGCACTGTTCTCCGCGTTTGGCAATCTCGATGGCCACATTTGATTGCAAACGCGGAGAGTTTATCTACGCTACAGCCAAAGGAGTGGTCAATCTTAACAGCTGCGGAAACCAAATCACCTTGCAAAACGTTTTGTATTGTAAGGATATTCCACACAACTTACTATCGGTAAAGAAGATGCAGGATGCAGGCATGACTATCGAATTTAACCCTGGAGGTGTAAAAGTATCTAAAAATGGTAAACTGGCCTTTAACGGAATATGTGAGTACAATGTACCAATTATCAAATTTCAATTGAACAGTAAAATATTTACGTCTAAAATTTCTAATAGTGCTGAGTATCGATTATGGCATGAAAGATTAGGCCACATAAGTGTAGGAAAATTTTTAGAAATAAAACGAAGTAGTCTTTTTGAAGATACTAATATTTTAAAAAATATTGATTTAAACCATGAATTATGCGAGGCTTGTATAAATGGCAAGCAATCTAGATTAAAGTTTCAAAAATTTAAGAATAAAGAAAATATTACACGACCATTATTTGTTGTCCATTCCGATGTCTGTGGTCCAATAACACCCTCTACCATTGATAATAAGAACTACTATGTAGTTTTTATTGATCAGTATACACATTACTGTGTGACCTATTTAATTACTTATAAGTCGGATGTGTTTTTCGTTTTCAAAGACTTTGTAGCGAAGAGCGAGGCTCACTTCAATTTAAAAATTGTGAATTTATATATCGATAATGGAAGGGAATATCTTTCAAACGAAATGCGTGATTTCTGTGTCGAAAAAGGCATCAGCTATCATTTAACGGTTCCTCATACTCCACAATTGAATGGTGTATCAGAACGGATGATTCGAACAATCACCGAAAAGGCTCGATCTATGATCAGTTGTGCTAAACTCAATAAGCATTTTTGGGGTGAGGCTATTTTAACAGCAACCTATTTAATTAACAGAACCCCAAGTAGAGCATTGCAAAAGATAAATAAAACACCTTTTGAGATGTGGCATAACAAAAGCCACTGTTGAAATATCTTAAGATATTTGGTTGACGGTATATGCTTTAAATAAAGTACGAAAAAGAAAGTTTGACGAAAAGTCAATTAAAGCTATACTTGTTGGATATGAACCAAATGGTTATAAATTTGGAATGAGGAATCGGGAAATTTATGATAGCAAGAGATGTTGTGTGGATGAAATAAACATGTTAAAATCAAGAGTTTTACATGGAGAAGATTCTGAGGTTCAAAGTAATATTGTTGAACAAAATATTGAATCGTTAAGTAGAGAAAATGAAGAGTTGGATTTTCCTTTGGTGGAAAATGATGAATCTGTTGATTCTAAGTTAAGTGAACAACTCAATGAAAATTCCACATGTCTAGAGAATGCCGATCCAGTTGTTGAAACTGGTGATAAATTAAAAGAAAATAAAGATGATGATGAAATCAGACGCAGTGAAAGAATTAAAAGTAAACCCAAATTATCATATCGATTTTTAGAAAGATGTCTCATGAATACTCAAATATGCTTAAATGATATTCCTAATATCTTTGATGAAATTAAGTTTCGTGAGGACAGATCTTTCTGGGAGAAAGCTATACAAGATGAACTAAATTCTCATTTTCAAAATAATACTTGGGCCTTAGTGCATAAGCCAGAAAATAAAAACATAGTTGATTGCAGATGGGTACTTAGTATAAAACAAGATGAATTTGGGAACTTAGTGAAGTATAAAGCAAGACTTGTAGCGCGGGGCTTCACTCAAGAATATATGACTGATTACGATGAGACATTTGCACCAGTTGCACGAATTTCCAGTTTTGGATTTTTGTTGGCACTTTCAAATCAATACGATTTAATGGTTCATCATATGGACGTAAAAACTGCATTTTTAAACGGAACCCTAAAGGATGAGATCTACATGAGCGTTCCAAAAGGCCTAAATCACTCTTACGAGAATAAAGTATGTAAACTTAATAAAGCTATATATGGTCTTAAGCAAGCTGCTAGATGTTGGTTCGAAGTTTTTGAAAGTGTGTTGAAGGATGTTGGATTTGTAAACTTAGGAGTTGATCGGTGTATTTATATTTTGGATAAGGGAGATATTTCGAGAAATATATATATCTTGTTATATGTGGATGATGTAGTAATTGCTACAAACAAATCTGATACAATGTCCCATTTTAAATCTTACCTTCATGACAAGTTTCAAATGACAGATTTACGCGAAATTAGACACTTTATTGGCATAAAAATTGATAGAACTGATGGAGAGATTTGTCTTAGTCAATCAGCATATATTAAAAATGTATTGAGAAAATTTAATATGGAAGATTGTAATTCAGTTAATACTCCCCTTCCAAGCAAGTTAGACTATTTAGCTCTGCAATCAGAAGAATTATGTGATGCACCGTGTAGAAATTTAATTGGTTGCGTGATGTACATTATGTTATGTACACGGCCCGACTTAAGTACTTCAATAAGTATTCTAAGCAGATATACAAACAACAACAATAAGGAACTATGGCAATGCCTTAAAAGAGTTCTTAGATATCTGAAGGGAACTGTTAATATCAAGCTTAGATTTAAGAAAGTAGCTAATTTTAATAATATTCTTACAGGATATGTAGATTCCGATTGGGCTGGAAATGAAACTGACAGAAGAAGTACCACTGGGTATCTTTTTAAAATGTTTGAAAATTGTTTGGTTTCTTGGAGTACCATGAAACAAAAGTCGGTTGCTGCTTCATCTACTGAAGCAGAATACATGGCCTTGTTTGAAGGAGTAAGAGAAGCTCTTTGGCTAAAATCACTAATAAATGAGATTAATCTAGAATTAAGTGGTCCTATAGATATTTTTGAAGACAACCAAGGTTGTATAAGTATTGCAAACAATCCTACTTGCCATAAGAGAACAAAGCACATAGATATTAAGTATCACTTTACAAGAGAGCAAATTGAAAAGAAACTAATTTGTGTAAAGTATATTCCCACAGATCTTCAACTAGCCGACATATTGACGAAGCCATTACCAACTGCACGGTTTATTTCCCTGAGAAGCCAGCTGGGACTGTCTGAATAAACCAACTACGAACCGTTTAACTATTCCTGAAAATTCATCACCTTTAGAAGCCAAACATGAAATGGATCTCATGAAGTCCTTGTAATTAATTTAAATTTTCATATTTAATAATCTTAAGTAACTGAATCAAGTTTATATTCATGTTTACTTTCATTTGTCTAAACTTTTACTCATGTTAATTTTTTTTGAATGGATCTAGTTGGGTTTTACTGGGTTTCCCCAACTCTTGCAGCAAATGCTGGATCTAATGTATCCCCAGAATTGAAAACGAAAAATGAAACGAAGAAACAAATTAAAATTAAAGCACAATCTCATGTCAAGAATTGAAGTGATAATCAATGTAACTTTTGAGGTGGCGTGTTGGAATTTGAATGTTTAAATGTACAAAAGTTACATTGATGTACACGCATACATTCATGTCCGCTTCTTCTTCTTATTTTTTTTTGTCGTTCCTTTGCTCTCTCGATATTCTCCTTCACTTCTATTCTGGCATCGAAAGCGTGCAGTTCATACAATCTAAGTCTGCGTTATTATTTGTTCATTGGAAGGTGGCCTGTTTAATACTTAATTGTATTACATCTATTTATTAACAAAACCATACCAATATATGCAAATCATCTGTCCGCTATCCAGTTTATTTCAAGTAAACTATCAGATAGGGATCAGCTAATAGTTTTAGGTGACTTTAATATACCTAGGGCGACATGGTCCACCGTTGAAACATCGAATATACTGTTACCTTCAACGCAGCATGATTTTCTTGATGGTTTGCTTGATATTTCATTGTCTCAAGTAAACCATGTTCAAAATTTGTTAGGACGATTACTGGATCTATGCTTTGTTTCAAGTCCAGATTGTGTCTGCATAGTTAGAACGCCTGCAATTACTTTACCGGAAGACCCAAATCACCCAACGCTGGAGCTGACTATTGACACGGGTACAAAATTAAATAAAATATCTGAAAAGTCAGCTAAACGCATCCCCTGCTTTCGTAGAGCAAACTTTGCACTTATCAATAGCCTTATCGCTTGATCGGATTGGTCTAATCTGTACTTAGATTTTATAATGTTTTAAACGCAGTTTTTATACCCGTTACTCGTAGAGTAAAAGGGTATATTGTATTCTTGCAAAAGTATGTAACAGCTAGAAGGAAGCGTTTCCGACCCTGTAAAGTATATATATTCTTGATCAGGGTCACTAGCCGAGTCGATATAGCCATGTCCGTCTGTCCGTCTGTCTGTCCGTATGAACGCTGAGATCTCGGAAACTAGAAAAGCTAGAGGATTGGTATTTGGCATGAAGATTTTTGGAGTTCCTACGCAGCGCAAGTTTGTTTCAAGAAGGTGCCACGCCCCCTCTAACGCCCACAATCGCTTATATACGATTTTAAAAATTTAAATATTTCGGAAAAGTAAAAATTCAGTTTTATTGTGTTTATCAATACCTATCGAAATTTGTATTTGTATTTGTTTATTTAAAGCAATGTACTGCTCAAAAGACTTAAAATTATATACATTTGCAAATAATTTACATGCCGAAAACAACGAGTCCGCAATGGGGCCTCAAAGGAATTGGGTACCCGAAAAATGCCACTAATGGATAGTTGCAGTGTAGGATGATGAGAGTCCTCAGGAGTGGTCAATGGAGAGGTACGTGAGACAATGGCATCACAAAGGTCAGACACAAAAATAAGATCTAAAAATCTTCCATTCGCATTGGAAATTGAGTTAACTTAACCAAGAGATAAGTCAATAAGACCGTCGACAAAATCGTTTTGATCACCAGGAGCGAGGGCAATTAGATCGACACAAGGAGACCAGGATAGGTACGGAATATTAAAGTCACCCAATATTATAAGATGGTCTGAGTCAGAGGCATATGAGGAGATATTCTGGATAGCGGAGAGGTGTCGCATATAGATCGAAGCCTCAGAGCATGGAGGAATATAGGAGCAGGTTAAAAATATGTTGCAGTTAGGAAGACATATTTTGACTGACATGAATTCAATATCACAAACATTGGGAATGGATACAACTTGGGATGATATTTCAGACTTTACTGCGATTAGGACACCCCCACCTCGTTTAGAGGGACGGTCACGTCTATAGAGGAAAAAATTATCGGTAAGTATTTCATTATGTAGAAATGTAGAAGAAATTGTTCAAATCGGACCATTCGTTAAAAAGTTGTGCGTGATCAAAGTTTCTATCTCCATCTTCCTCGCACTCCTTTACCTGAGTAACGGGTATCTGATAGTCGGGGCACCCGACTATAACGTTCTCTCTTGTTGATACATGCGTTCCTACGTATTATCCTAAAATTTCTAACCAACCTCCGAGGTTTAGTAAAGAGCTGTCACGAAGAGCTGTCTAGACTCTACAAAAAGTTTAGAGCTTCCGGATCACAAGCTGCCTTTTCCCGATACTTAAGTGCTCGGTCGGATTTTACCGTGCCTAACGCTCAGTGTTACAAAAACAATTTAGCTCGTTGCAAGACACAGTTTACACTGGATCCAAAATAGTTTTATAATTTTGTTAACACAAAGCGTAAATCTTCAAGTTACCCATCAACACTTAAATTTGAAAATTCTGCCGCAAACACTGATCAGGTATGGCCTGATCTTTTTGCACAGTTTTTCCAAACCACCTACTCAACATCAAGTCCGTCAGATCAGTCTTACCCATATGACATGCCTAAATCAAACTTAATTTTTTGTCCTGTTATAAGTGAAAACTCACTTCTTTTAGATTTGCAAAGGGTCAAACCAGTCTACTCTCCGGGTCCTGACGGTGTCCCTGGATGTGTGCTCAAGTATTGCGCTGAGACTTCGTGTAGATCATTGCACAAACTTTTTACTTTGTCTTTAGAAACGTTAGATTTCCCGCATAGATGGAAGGAATCGTTTGTTATCCCGCTTCATAAAATGGGGAGCAACATCAAGTCCGACAGATCAGTCTTACCCATATGACATGCCTAAATCAAACTTAATTTTTTGTCCTGTTATAAGTGAAAACTCACTTCTTTTAGATTTGCAAAGGGTCAAACCAGTCTACTCTCCGGGTCCTGACGGTGTCCCTGGATGTGTGCTTAAGTATTGCGCTGAGACTTCGTGTAGATCATTGCACAAACTTTTTACTTTGTCTTTAGAAACGTTAGATTTCCCGCATAGATGGAAGGAATCGTTTGTTATCCCGCTTCATAAAATGGGGAGCAAATTGAACGCATGTAATTACAAAAGTATTTCAAAGCTATCAGCTATTTCGAAGCTCTTTGAGAACATTATTACTCCCCATTTGCAATACAGTTGTAGGTCTCTTATTTCCTCTTGTCAGCACGGATTTATAAAACGTAGGTCAACGACAACCAACCTTTTGGAGTTTACTTCATTTGTGTTAAATGGTTTTAGAAAAAATCGTCAGAATGATGTTTACACTGATTTTGGTAAGGCGTTTGATTCTGTAAACCATCCGATTTTAGTTCGGAAATTGGACCTTTTAGGGCTTCCTGATGATCTTCTTAGGTGGATCTTAAGTTATTTGAATGGCAGGACTCAAAGGGTCATTTTTAAAAACTTTTTATCATCCCTAATCCGAGTTACGTCCGGTGTACCACAAGGAAGTCATCTTGGTCCGCTCCTGTTTACATTATTTATAAATGACCTTCCTCTAGTCCTAACGAACTCACGTGTACTTATGTACGCAGATGACGTTAAGTTGTGCCTGCAATTTAATGATCCCGCACATAGTTTTGCTTTACAATCTGATCTCAATGCATTTCAAACATGGTGCTTGAATAATGATTTAAATTTAAATGGTTCTAAGTGTAAACTAATGACCTTTTTTTCGTGTCAGCCCTCACTATTCAACTTATACTTTGAGTGGTTGTGTGTTAGATAGAATAACGCACGCTGACGACCTTGGAGTCTATATGGATCCCAAACTTAAATTTTCTGATCACATTACTACCATGGTAAATAAAGCTAGGCGCGTGCTTGCATTTATCAAAAGGTGGTCGAAGGAATTCGATGATCCCTATGTCACAAAGACCTTGTTTATTTCATTAGTCCGACCAATTCTTGAGTACTGCGCTCCAGTTTGGAGTCCCCAATATGGGGTGCATATAGACCGGATTGAGTCTGTGCAAAAAAACTTTTTAATATTTGCCTTACGGGGACTTAACTGGGATACAAGCCTTATACTGCCATCCTATTCTAGTAGACTTCTTCTAATTAACTTGCCATCATTAGTTAATCGAAGAACTATGCTTGGTATTACGTTTATTAGGAATCTTATTCATGTTGATGTGGAGAGTCCAGAGTTACTGGGTCGCCTGCACTTTAATGTGCCAAATAGATTCACAAGAAACTATATTCCTCTAGTTTTAAATCTGTGCAAAAAAACTTTTTAATATTTGCCTTACGGGGACTTAACTGGGATACAAGCCTAATACTGCCATCCTACTCTAGTAGAATACTTCTAATTAATTTACCATCATTAGTTAACCGAAAAACTATGCTTGGTATTACGTTTATCAGAAATCTTATTCATGGTGATGTGGAGAGCCCCGAGTTACTGGGTCGCCTGCATTTTAATGTGCCCAATAGATTTACTAGAAACTATATTTCTCTAGTTTTAAATCATTGTATCTCTAATTATGCAATGCATGAACCTTTTAGAGTACTCTGCAATGACTATAATAGACTACATCACCTAATATCTACTACCGACTCACTACCTATCTTTAAATCAATAATACTATCCTACTTAGCAACTAATTAGTTTTACTTTATGTATCTTGACTATTCGTATTTTGACCTGCATGTATTTTTAATTGGCTACTGTGAAATTGTCTTTTTCTTTGTCCGCGATTTCGTTTACTCGTCAAAAACGGTGTAGGGCTCCGGGCGTAACAACCCAGCAGGAAAGTGAGAAGTTGGTTTTTGTGTTCTTGAAATCCTGTTCCTTTTTGCAGGCGGCGGTGTGGGGTTAGATAATTTCTGAACGTTAAATTCTCACATTTATCTTTAATTTTTAGTAATTTTAAAATTCGTAGGAAAAATATTAATTATTTTTAATCAAATAAATTAAAATAAATTCTATAATCATAATGTCTATAATCATAATATTTATTGATGATTTCAATTTATTTTACTCACAATTTTTACAAATAATAATAAGAATGAATGTGGGTAATTTAGTAAGACGATAAAAAAATTTGATCACATTTATCAAGGATTGCCATAAAATTACAAAGAAAAATATATTGTTTTTTATATTTTTAAACATTTTCTGTGAAATAAAATAATTTGATCGTCAGATCGTGGCAGGTGTGACCCTAACTTACAACGAAATTAACACCAAATTTATCTGCATTTTGCATTTTGGTATTATCAAGTATATGATGCAGGGTCACATCATTTTACATTTCGTCTAAAAAAGTGAAAAAAGTGAAAAATCGTTCGGTTAATTCTAAAAAACAAGAAAAAGGTAAGTGATAATATAAATGTTGTTGCTTAATAATCTTTATTTCAGCGTTACAGAGGTTAGTACCACAGATATTTTCGCCATTAATAACTATAAGCCTCCAGATGCTATCTTTAACACAAACTCTGCATTTCAGTGTCACTTGAAATGTTTTTAATCTTCATCAGTGGTAAATGGTGTGCTGTGTTCATTAAATGGTTGTATGAATAGTACTTCAGTACTAACTTAGTTGTTTAACTCAATCAAAATATTACATTTATTTCAGCCAGGCCGATTGAGACTTCTTGGGACCAGAACTGTTGCGCTTGCATTTCCCGTGTGTGATTTTTTATTTTCATAATTCCCATTCCCGACATTAAACATCTGATCAGAGGGTAAATGAACGGCCATGGCAAACTAGACATAATTTTTGGAGAGATCCCTTAATTTTGTATGGAGATGTAATAATGGTAATTACTCTTTTTATTATTCCTGGTCTTACATTCATAATTTAATTATTTTTGATATTTTCAGAAGACAGGCTTACAAGACATGGATACCTAAGACCTGCATTCGGCCAAGCAAAAACCGGGAGTGGTTCAGGCATTAACAATTTTTAATTCCAATGCTTCGATTGTAAATATTATTAATAAATACACATACAAATATTACATGAAAAAAAGTTATTTTTTTTTGTGGGAAATCAGATACTGCAAAGTATTGGAAAACCAAAACTGGGAGGGTGTGGAAAAGCAGATATTGCAAATAGAGGAAAACCATAACTGAACACGTGTGGAAAATCTATAATGCGGGAAGTCGAAAAACCAGTGGATTTTGTCCTGCATTCTTCTGCCAGAGATCCAGATAGAAACCTCATTTCCCCCTTACTTTTTGTGTCACCCCCGTGTATTTTGAAACCAGAGATGGAAGAAATGTAAGGGGTGAATGAGGTTTAGTCCCTTCCGCTTATATGGAGAAACCTGATGAAAATATGTTATTTTCCAGAGGAATTTTCCCGGTGGGAAGCATTGCTTGGTGTCGTAAGGGCCACTTGTTTGTACTGACCAAAGTGCATCAAAGTCAAAAAAAAAAAACAAATAAATAAAAAAAAAAAACTTTAAAAAAAGTAGTTTTCAGTCGGAGTTGAACTCGGTCCGACAAAATCCGCAGTTGAGCGACTACACCCCTAGCCCAAAGGACCTTGTTACCTTGTTCGCAGCAGAGCAAACGAAATTATACACTAACACAACCAAAGAATCTAACACGGACAACGCACAGTAGGAGAATTGTAAATCCACTTTCTGAATCCACATCAAAAATTTTGCCGTACATTCAGTTGTATGGCGTTACACCTCTTAGTGTTTTTATCCTCTTCGGTAAAAGTGACGTGTTGTCGCCTTGATGTTGTCACCGTTCTCAGACTAGGGTGAACAGAGGCCGCGATCTCCAGGAATATCTCCTTTCGATACACCACCGCCTGTCCCTTGTTCTGTCCCGGATGGTCCCACTAGTGTTTCACTCAGATAGCGCTGGCAGCCCAAGTTACGCCGTGATGCTGCCGAGCGCTTCACTTCGCTTCTACGCCTAGCGTAAACAAACTTTCCACCCTAGCTTCACCCTTTGGCTTATCGCCCGTGACGTTTACTCGTAGTTCGATCTGTCGTGAGGCGTTGCTGGCTTGCTGCTGACGATGTCCTTCGCTCTGCTCCTGGATATGCTGGCTGCGCGGCTGGACGTTGCGTGGCTTCTGGTACTCGGGGTCTTGGTCGCACGCCACTCTGGGACTACACGAGTCAAAACCGCAGGGCTCTCCTGGAGTTCTCCACTTGAGACCCCAACCGATTGACCGATCTCCCTTCGGGTTGATCGCGCCAGGACCTGCTTGGAAAGGTACACTGGGTCTAGATGGGTTTCTCCCCGAGCTCACGATTTCTTGTCGCAGGCTTTCACCGCTCAAACTCTGATCGACTCTCCAGGCGAGATGCGAGGATTTAGTTTAGACAGAAATGAAAACGGATCGCCTTTACCTAGCCGTGTGATGCCCTCTGGATCTTAGCTAACTGTGTTCTAATTCGGAGATTCCTGGTGATCCAATCCCGAACGTCTCGACGTAGCGATCTTGCTCCTTGTAGGCTCCCACGGCGCTGCTTCCGGCGACTCGACTTGTTGTTGTCTACTTGTAGTTATCTTGACTGATCTTGATATATTGACTCCTCGTGATCGACTGATCCAGCTGCCAGCGCCCGGCGGCTTTATATAGGGATTCCGGGAACCGTTATTTCCCTTTTGCGCTCTGCCCGCTGCGCTTGCTTGACCCACTTGTCCTCCACGCACGGCCTTAAATTGTAGTTCTGCGTGTTGCTGCCGTCCCGCTTATTCTTATGGTTCATGTGGCACGCCTGTGTGCCGCTCCGTTGCTGAGATGTGGAACTTGTCCTCCTGGTCCAAAGTTCACGGCAGAGTCCAAAGTCCGGTGCAGTTCCGTTATTTCCTTTTGCACACGGCACTCTGGCTCTGTCTGCAAAGTCTCCACTCTCTCACTCTCCGCAACTAACTCTCCGAATTATCTTTGTCTCTCCCCAACCTCGAAGTCTCCAATCTCTCACTCTACACTTCTCGGTCTCCAAACTCTCTCTCTCCGCTTCTCGATCTCCAAACTCTCTATTTGAGAGTTTCTCTCCATTTGCTCTTCGCCGCGCCGCTACTACGCGAATTCGCCGCGTAACTGGTAAACGGCCGGTCATCTCTTGTCATTGCTGCTTATATTTGTGGGGAGTTATTTAATTCCTCACAATGTGACCGTTTCAGGTGATTGCCAAAACAACGAAAAGACAACTTCAGAAAATACCAACTGCTCAGAGTCTTCCAAAACGAGTGCTAGCAAAGAAAACTTGATAAACAAAGGGTATTCGAGTAAAAATTCCGTGCAAAAAAAAACTGAACGTCCCAAGTGTTTATATGGTGAATATCAGGTGGGGGAAGAAGCAGTGCTTGTGTCCACAAAAGACAGTTCTTTTTTGAGAATACAAGAGCCAAAAGTGGCTTATTTCTCTTTGAAAAAATTAAAGAAATAGTTTCACTTTCGCCAAAACTACAATATATAAAATTTATTTTAAGAAAGCCAAGGGTCCGAATGATTTGATTTGATTTGATGAGGAATTAAAGAAGATGAATATAGTCGCGTTTATAACAACAAATTTTGTTGAAACATTAGGAATCGTCAAGGGTATTCCCATTTATTTTTTCTGACGATAAAACTCTGGAAAATATAGATTCTTCCATTAAAATAAATTTTATTGAACGTCTTCTTAATCGGGATAGATCCACAAACCTAGATAAGCCACAACCCCGAGATTAATACCAACTGAGACTGTAAAAATAGGCTTTGATGGGGCTGACATACCTGAAAAGGTTTCACTTTTCGGTGTTTGCTCATTGAAAGTCAGTCACTACATTCCCAAAGTGCGTCAGTGATACAATTGTGGGCGACTGGGACACACTTCTGGAAGATGCAGGTCGACAGGACGCTGCAAGAAGTGTGGGGTCCAAGATAGTACTGGAACGTGCTCCATTTTGAAATGTATTTTATGCATGACATGTCGTGACATTATCATTGCAAACATTTCAAAACAAAATCTAAGCATTAAATTAGCCTCAATATATTTAGAACCACAGATAACTTTATCCGTTTTTAAGGATAAGATTAACAATCTCATAGATAAACTGGATCCTTTTGAGAAAGTTGTAACGAACTGTTTTTAACTGTTCTCTCGCTAGGTAAACGCCGCGACTAGCTCAGAGATATTGTGTGTTCGTCCCAACAATGCAGATATATCTGATTGGGACAAATCGGAAAACTTTATTTAGTTTTACTTTTCGCTGGAATTGGTTTCTTCGTCAGCTGACTGTTGCGGCTCGCCTGGTCGGCGTCGTGCCTTCCTCGGCTCAAGATCACTGTGTGCGTTTCTCGGCGGCGCTCCTTGACGGCGTCGCTGCTCTCGTATCCCTTTGTGCTATTTGTGGACTCCTGCGGCGTCGTTCTCCAAAGGCGTCTCTCCAGCTCCACCCGGCTTGTGGGATTCAAAAGGTCTGCACAACCTTTCTTTAGGGTTCCGACCAGAATGATCTTGAGATCACCTGTGTCGCCGTGGTCCCTGAGGTCGGTCTGGCTCTAGCCACTTGACAGGTCAGATCCGATGATTCAGCCTTGTCGTCAGTCCACCGTAGCCCCGACGCCTGGCACAAACTCTTGATCCGCGCTCACCTTGCCGGTAGCTCGCCCTTCTCTCGTCCTACTCCTGTCCTTCTCTCGACTCTGCTCCTGTCCTTCACTCGTCTCCAATCCGTCCCACAGACCTCACCGTTGCAGTCTCAGCCTTGGCCTAGCGTCTTGACTCTGGTATCTTGATCTGGGCGTAGAGCACTCGGTTTTAACGGTACTCTCACGGCCACGCACTCGATTAAATCCTCGCACTTGTATTCTTTATCTCTTGTTGAAGTTGTTGCACTTGTACTTCCGCTCGCGTATCTTGGTTGACTGTCTCCTGTACTCCGGCTCTCTGCGTCGCGTCTTCCGACCGACACGTCCCGTGCCTCCTGGCTGCATTAATTGCGGCGCTTACTGCACTGACTGTCGCGCGAACTCCAACTGACTGCCTCGAGCTGCGCCTGCGCCGTCCTTTTATAGGCTGCGGCGGTGTCCCGTTATTTCCCTTTTTGCACACGGCTCGCTAGGGTCCAATGTCCAAGTTTGTCCCGTTACTTCCTTTCGCACACGGCACGCTAGGGTCCAATGTCCAAGTGTGTCCCGTTTATTCACGGTGCAGCCTCTTTGTGCCGGTTCAAAGTCCACGGATTTACCTTTCGACCTCATTGCCCTTTGTCGGCGAGAGTCCAAGGTCCAGTGCGGCACCGTTATTTCCCGGTCTCTCCGCGTTGGCCGGGTACAAGGTCAAGTATTTACCGGTGAACCTGGATGCCCTTGGATTCTGCCGCATTCTCGCTGTTGCTATGGGCTCTCCTGCCTCGAGAATTGTGGGAGTAAAACACCCCCTATGATGACTCCTCACAAAGTCATCATAGCTGGCGAATTCAATGCAAGATCCAGTGACCTTTTGGACCGCGTAAACAGCAGCAAAGACTCCTTTCTAGCGCAGCCAATGCTAAACGCTAGATACGAGGAACATTGACTCGGAAGAGGGGTCAGTCCTTGATCTATCTTTTGTAAAGGGGATTCAAATAGCCGAATGGAAATGTGACACCTTTTTTCTGGGTGGCAGTTATCACCCAATCACCTTCACGGTAAATGAAAGTCTCAGTAGACCAAACTTCTTTTTAGCCAAAAAAAAGGCTGGGCAAAAACTTAAGTAAAATAGAATTCAGTGGCAACCTAGAAAACCTTACAAAAAACATGAAGGACAAAATCAAGGCAGCAACCTATAAAATTGAGACGAGCAAGTATTGGTGGAATGATGACTAAGGCAACTTGTTTAATACGTTTTGCGAAAGTCAAAAGAAAGCATGCACCTCTCCGACATATCACAACTATGTTGAGGCGGTGAACTGCAAAAGCATTTGGAAAAAGGCCGTGAAAATAAGGAAAAAAACTAGTTTCCTTAGAAAAATAAATGAGCTCAATACAAAACCCAACACAAGAGCAGCGTGGCGTCTCCAATCGAAATATTAAATTCCTTGAGCAATACTGGCAAAAATAAGCTAGTTTCAATCTACAACTCCAAGGTAGCCAGGTGTGATTTTCCGTCAGAATGGAGGCAAATTTAAATTGTGCCCATTCCTAAGAAAAACAAGGACCTGAGCAATGTGCAAAACTTCAGACCCATATCACTCTCTCTGTGCTGGCCAAAACGGTAAACGCCATGGTCAAAAACAGACTACAAAAATTTATTAAAGACCACGAAATACTACTGAAATGTGTATAAACGACGCGTCGTTATAAACGTTGTAGCAGCAAAAATAAAGTTACGCAAAAATGTAGTTGTAGCGGTAGTAGATCTATCAAATGCATATCATCATGGAAAGTGAATCCTTTCCAAAAATGTACACAGACTGGATCCTTAGTTGTATGGCAAGCAGGAAATTAAATCTTGGGAAGGCAGTTCAGGTGGTGAACGGTGGGACCCCTCAAGGTTCCTGCCTATCACCCGTTATTTTCAATATATACTCTAAAAGGCTTCAGATTAGCGATAGGAAAACGCATGTAATGCAGTTTCCTGATGATTTTGTCATCATCTCTTCTGGGCATGATTTCAACAGCACAGCAAACAACTTGCAAAGAAAACTAAACGACTTCAATTTGCTTTGCAAGGACCTCGGTTTTGCCTTTAATCCGGCCAAATCGACGGTTGTTAACATAGGTAAAGGTAACACAAAAGAAGCAAACATAAACATCATTACATAATTGATTTCCAAAGTCAACGGTTGTGTTTTTCCGCGCTCCGAATTTTTATTTGTTTTCATGTTCACCTTTAGACGGTTTTAATTAAAACTTAAATATTCGGTCCCTAATTTGATTTATCATAGTACTTATCTTATTTCGCGAGTGAATTTACAGACGGACAGACAGACGGACAGACGGACAGACGGACAGACGGACATGGCTAGATCGACTCGGCTAGTCATCCTGATCAAGAATATATATACTTTATGGGGTCGGAAACGCTTCCTTCTACCTGTTACATACTCTTGCACGAATACAATATACCCTTTTACTCTACGAGTAACGGGTAAATAGATGTACCTTGCCGAAAAACAAAGGTTTCCTTAAGTGCGTATATCATCGATTTTTTTTTGTAAACTGGTGTTATTTATCCGAGACACCTAAAAACATGGTTTGGTTTAAAATACCACTTTATTTAATACTGAGCAAAACGTTTTTACTAGGGATATTTTTTGGAGACCTCGGCAACCCTTTCTTTTCAGTATTGTGTAGCGCTGGATGCGAAAATTGTACAAAACTGCGATAAACCAGCTATCTAAAATACACAATTAAATTGCAATTGGTTAAAGGACTGAAAGAGCTGAAAGGGGCCACGGCTGTCATAATGCTGGAAAATAAGTATTTTTTTAGATGATTTGTAAACATTCCATTTATGCCCACTTTTTTATGGCAAGAATCATTATTTACCTACCTAAAAACAAGTCTTGGTTTAAAATACCAATTATGATGATTTGTAAATATTCCATTTATGCCCACTTTTTTATGGCAAGAATCATTATTTACCTACCTAAAAACAAGTCTTGGTTTAAAATACCAATTATGATGATTTGTAATCATTCCATTTATGCCCACTTTTTTATGGCAATAATCATTATTTACCTACCTTAAAACAAGTCTTGGTTTAAAATACCAATTAATTTAGTGCTTAAACTGAGCGAAACGTTTTTAATAGGGATATTTTTTTTGCAGACCTCGGCAACCCTTTTCTTTTCAGTATTGTGTAGCGTTAGTTGCGAAAAGACTAGTTATTGACTGTTTCTTGAATTGTATGCATTAAATCCAATAATCATTTTTACTTCCAATGTAAACGGTTGTGTTTTTCTGCGCTCCGAATTTTTATTTCTTTTCGTGTTTACCTTTAGACGGTTTTAATTAAAACTTAAATATTCGGTCCCTAATTTGATTTATAATAGTACTTCTTTTATTTCGCGAGTGAATTTACTCTCTTCTGTGCACAATCTCATTATAACAATTTCCAATTTTAATATTGTGTTCTGTGTTTTTTGTTTTTGTGAATTCTTTCGTTTACTCGTCAAAAACGGTGTAGGGCTCCGGGCGTAACAACCCAGCAGGAAAGTGAGAAGTTGGTTTTTGTGTTCTTGAAATCCTGTTCCTTTTTGCAGGCGGCGGTGTGGGGTTAGATAATTTCTGAACGTTAAATTCTCACATTTATCTTTAATTTTTAGTAATTTTAAAATTCGTAGGAAAAATATTAATTATTTTTAATCAAATAAATTAAAATAAATTCTATAATCATAATGTCTATAATCATAATATTTATTGATGATTTCAATTTATTTTACTCACAATTTTTACAAATAATAATAAGAATGAATGTGGGTAATTTAGTAAGACGATAAAAAAATTTGATCACATTTATCAAGGATTGCCATAAAATTACAAAGAAAAATATATTGTTTTTTATATTTTTAAACATTTTCTGTGAAATAAAATAATTTGATCGTCAGATCGTGGCAGGTGTGACCCTAACTTACAACGAAATTAACACCAAATTTATCTGCATTTTGCATTTTGGTATTATCAAGTATATGATGCAGGGTCACATCATTTTACATTTCGTCTAAAAAAGTGAAAAAAGTGAAAAATCGTTCGGTTAATTCTAAAAAACAAGAAAAAGGTAAGTGATAATATAAATGTTGTTGCTTAATAATCTTTATTTCAGCGTTACAGAGGTTAGTACCACAGATATTTTCGCCATTAATAACTATAAGCCTCCAGATGCTATCTTTAACACAAACTCTGCATTTCAGTGTCACTTGAAATGTTTTTAATCTTCATCAGTGGTAAATGGTGTGCTGTGTTCATTAAATGGTTGTATGAATAGTACTTCAGTACTAACTTAGTTGTTTAACTCAATCAAAATATTACATTTATTTCAGCCAGGCCGATTGAGACTTCTTGGGACCAGAACTGTTGCGCTTGCATTTCCCGTGTGTGATTTTTTATTTTCATAATTCCCATTCCCGACATTAAACATCTGATCAGAGGGTAAATGAACGGCCATGGCAAACTAGACATAATTTTTGGAGAGATCCCTTAATTTTGTATGGAGATGTAATAATGGTAATTACTCTTTTTATTATTCCTGGTCTTACATTCATAATTTAATTATTTTTGATATTTTCAGAAGACAGGCTTACAAGACATGGATACCTAAGACCTGCATTCGGCCAAGCAAAAACCGGGAGTGGTTCAGGCATTAACAATTTTTAATTCCAATGCTTCGATTGTAAATATTATTAATAAATACACATACAAATATTACATGAAAAAAAGTTATTTTTTTTTGTGGGAAATCAGATACTGCAAAGTATTGGAAAACCAAAACTGGGAGGGTGTGGAAAAGCAGATATTGCAAATAGAGGAAAACCATAACTGAACACGTGTGGAAAATCTATAATGCGGGAAGTCGAAAAACCAGTGGATTTTGTCCTGCATTCTTCTGCCAGAGATCCAGATAGAAACCTCATTTCCCCCTTACTTTTTGTGTCACCCCCGTGTATTTTGAAACCAGAGATGGAAGAAATGTAAGGGGTGAATGAGGTTTAGTCCCTTCCGCTTATATGGAGAAACCTGATGAAAATATGTTATTTTCCAGAGGAATTTTCCCGGTGGGAAGCATTGCTTGGTGTCGTAAGGGCCACTTGTTTGTACTGACCAAAGTGCATCAAAGTCAAAAAAAAAAACAAATAAATAAAAAAAAAACTTTAAAAAAAGTAGTTTTCAGTCGGAGTTGAACTCGGTCCGACAAAATCCGCAGTTGAGCGACTACACCCCTAGCCCAAAGGACCTTGTTACCTTGTTCGCAGCAGAGCAAACGAAATTATACACTAACACAACCAAAGAATCTAACACGGACAACGCACAGTAGGAGAATTGTAAATCCACTTTCTGAATCCACATCAAAAATTTTGCCGTACATTCAGTTGTATGGCGTTACACCTCTTAGTGTTTTTATCCTCTTCGGTAAAAGTGACGTGTTGTCGCCTTGATGTTGTCACCGTTCTCAGACTAGGGTGAACAGAGGCCGCGATCTCCAGGAATATCTCCTTTCGATACACCACCGCCTGTCCCTTGTTCTGTCCCGGATGGTCCCACTAGTGTTTCACTCAGATAGCGCTGGCAGCCCAAGTTACGCCGTGATGCTGCCGAGCGCTTCACTTCGCTTCTACGCCTAGCGTAAACAAACTTTCCACCCTAGCTTCACCCTTTGGCTTATCGCCCGTGACGTTTACTCGTAGTTCGATCTGTCGTGAGGCGTTGCTGGCTTGCTGCTGACGATGTCCTTCGCTCTGCTCCTGGATATGCTGGCTGCGCGGCTGGACGTTGCGTGGCTTCTGGTACTCGGGGTCTTGGTCGCACGCCACTCTGGGACTACACGAGTCAAAACCGCAGGGCTCTCCTGGAGTTCTCCACTTGAGACCCCAACCGATTGACCGATCTCCCTTCGGGTTGATCGCGCCAGGACCTGCTTGGAAAGGTACACTGGGTCTAGATGGGTTTCTCCCCGAGCTCACGATTTCTTGTCGCAGGCTTTCACCGCTCAAACTCTGATCGACTCTCCAGGCGAGATGCGAGGATTTAGTTTAGACAGAAATGAAAACGGATCGCCTTTACCTAGCCGTGTGATGCCCTCTGGATCTTAGCTAACTGTGTTCTAATTCGGAGATTCCTGGTGATCCAATCCCGAACGTCTCGACGTAGCGATCTTGCTCCTTGTAGGCTCCCACGGCGCTGCTTCCGGCGACTCGACTTGTTGTTGTCTACTTGTAGTTATCTTGACTGATCTTGATATATTGACTCCTCGTGATCGACTGATCCAGCTGCCAGCGCCCGGCGGCTTTATATAGGGATTCCGGGAACCGTTATTTCCCTTTTGCGCTCTGCCCGCTGCGCTTGCTTGACCCACTTGTCCTCCACGCACGGCCTTAAATTGTAGTTCTGCGTGTTGCTGCCGTCCCGCTTATTCTTATGGTTCATGTGGCACGCCTGTGTGCCGCTCCGTTGCTGAGATGTGGAACTTGTCCTCCTGGTCCAAAGTTCACGGCAGAGTCCAAAGTCCGGTGCAGTTCCGTTATTTCCTTTTGCACACGGCACTCTGGCTCTGTCTGCAAAGTCTCCACTCTCTCACTCTCCGCAACTAACTCTCCGAATTATCTTTGTCTCTCCCCAACCTCGAAGTCTCCAATCTCTCACTTTACACTTCTCGGTCTCCAAACTCTCTCTCTCCGCTTCTCGATCTCCAAACTCTCTATTTGAGAGTTTCTCTCCATTTGCTCTTCGCCGCGCCGCTACTACGCGAATTCGCCGCGTAACTGGTAAACGGCCGGTCATCTCTTGTCATTGCTGCTTATATTTGTGGGGAGTTATTCAATTCCTCACAATGTGACCGTTTCAGGTGATTGCCAAAACAACGAAAAGACAACTTCAGAAAATACCAACTGCTCAGAGTCTTCCAAAACGAGTGCTAGCAAAGAAAACTTGATAAACAAAGGGTATTCGAGTAAAAATTCCGTGCAAAAAAAAACTGAACGTCCCAAGTGTTTATATGGTGAATATCAGGTGGGGGAAGAAGCAGTGCTTGTGTCCACAAAAGACAGTTCTTTTTTGAGAATACAAGAGCCAAAAGTGGCTTATTTCTCTTTGAAAAAATTAAAGAAATAGTTTCACTTTCGCCAAAACTACAATATATAAAATTTATTTTAAGAAAGCCAAGGGTCCGAATGATTTGATTTGATTTGATGAGGAATTAAAGAAGATGAATATAGTCGCGTTTATAACAACAAATTTTGTTGAAACATTAGGAATCGTCAAGGGTATTCCCATTTATTTTTTCTGACGATAAAACTCTGGAAAATATAGATTCTTCCATTAAAATAAATTTTATTGAACGTCTTCTTAATCGGGATAGATCCACAAACCTAGATAAGCCACAACCCCGAGATTAATACCAACTGAGACTGTAAAAATAGGCTTTGATGGGGCTGACATACCTGAAAAGGTTTCACTTTTCGGTGTTTGCTCATTGAAAGTCAGTCACTACATTCCCAAAGTGCGTCAGTGATACAATTGTGGGCGACTGGGACACACTTCTGGAAGATGCAGGTCGACAGGACGCTGCAAGAAGTGTGGGGTCCAAGATAGTACTGGAACGTGCTCCATTTTGAAATGTATTTTATGCATGACATGTCGTGACATTATCATTGCAAACATTTCAAAACAAAATCTAAGCATTAAATTAGCCTCAATATATTTAGAACCACAGATAACTTTATCCGTTTTTAAGGATAAGATTAACAATCTCATAGATAAACTGGATCCTTTTGAGAAAGTTGTAACGAACTGTTTTTAACTGTTCTCTCGCTAGGTAAACGCCGCGACTAGCTCAGAGATATTGTGTGTTCGTCCCAACAATGCAGATATATCTGATTGGGACAAATCGGAAAACTTTATTTAGTTTTACTTTTCGCTGGAATTGGTTTCTTCGTCAGCTGACTGTTGCGGCTCGCCTGGTCGGCGTCGTGCCTTCCTCGGCTCAAGATCACTGTGTGCGTTTCTCGGCGGCGCTCCTTGACGGCGTCGCTGCTCTCGTATCCCTTTGTGCTATTTGTGGACTCCTGCGGCGTCGTTCTCCAAAGGCGTCTCTCCAGCTCCACCCGGCTTGTGGGATTCAAAAGGTCTGCACAACCTTTCTTTAGGGTTCCGACCAGAATGATCTTGAGATCACCTGTGTCGCCGTGGTCCCTGAGGTCGGTCTGGCTCTAGCCACTTGACAGGTCAGATCCGATGATTCAGCCTTGTCGTCAGTCCACCGTAGCCCCGACGCCTGGCACAAACTCTTGATCCGCGCTCACCTTGCCGGTAGCTCGCCCTTCTCTCGTCCTACTCCTGTCCTTCTCTCGACTCTGCTCCTGTCCTTCACTCGTCTCCAATCCGTCCCACAGACCTCACCGTTGCAGTCTCAGCCTTGGCCTAGCGTCTTGACTCTGGTATCTTGATCTGGGCGTAGAGCACTCGGTTTTAACGGTACTCTCACGGCCACGCACTCGATTAAATCCTCGCACTTGTATTCTTTATCTCTTGTTGAAGTTGTTGCACTTGTACTTCCGCTCGCGTATCTTGGTTGACTGTCTCCTGTACTCCGGCTCTCTGCGTCGCGTCTTCCGACCGACACGTCCCGTGCCTCCTGGCTGCATTAATTGCGGCGCTTACTGCACTGACTGTCGCGCGAACTCCAACTGACTGCCTCGAGCTGCGCCTGCGCCGTCCTTTTATAGGCTGCGGCGGTGTCCCGTTATTTCCCTTTTTGCACACGGCTCGCTAGGGTCCAATGTCCAAGTTTGCCCCGTTACTTCCTTTCGCACACGGCACGCTAGGGTCCAATGTCCAAGTGTGTCCCGTTTATTCACGGTGCAGCCTCTTTGTGCCGGTTCAAAGTCCACGGATTTA
>JBAMCF010000614.1:0-50600 GCA_037075285.1 Drosophila lutescens
GGATTACTTCCATAAATCTAATTTCTTGCTAAAAAAATTATACCCAATTTCCACTGTATCTAAGCTGAATACCTTAAGGATATGCATTTCTTAACCCTAGAACATTCTTAAAATGTATTAACTTTTCATCCTTAAAAATCCTTGTTTTATAATGCTCTAAAGTTGTTCCTTTCTTTTTAAATCAAAAATATTGTGGTCTATTAAATCGAAATTAAAACCTTTGTTTATTCACAGTATTTTAAGATATACACAAACATTTTCTAGTTTCAAGTGAGTTTTTTATTTTTGAGATATCCAGGATAAGGAATGCTTAATGTTTCTTGATTTGAAATCCATTTCTTTCCGTGTAGCAACAAACGCGCTGTAAACTCATTTAATATCCCTAATGACGTCATGTGTGCGCTGTTTTTAAGTAACCTCACCTTTTCAGATAGCGGTATTACTGGCCCACCCTGCATGCGACAATTCTCAGTTGCCTCTTCTTTGTTATTGTCACTGCAGTGTTGCTGCTTTTGCCGTCTTTTCATTTTTTTGTTTTTTGTTTTAGGAGCACTCCTCTTTTGTTGATTCTCAGCCTTCATTGTTGCGTTGGTCATTTGAAATGCAGATGGCCTTGGACGGCTTAACCCCTGGCTCCACTTTGAATGCTCCGCCCAAAATAGTCTCACTTAAACTCTTAACAAAACTGCGAATAGTTGTGTGAATGGCAGCACAGCCTTGGGGCAAATCTCACTAACTTTGCCATAGAATTTCCTAGTCAAAGGAGCGCAGAGCACAGAGTCAAGCGGTCTTCATGGTTGCTTATTAACTTTTTGGATTATGACCTCGAATCAATGCTGATTTGGCAGTTTTCTTCCTTGCTCGCATGTTAATAAAACAATGGGTGGCGGAAGTCTTTAACTGCACGAGTATCCTTAAGTGAAAATATGATATTAAATATTAGCTGCTTTTTCACAATTTCAGTTAAACGTTCTCTTTTTAGGCTTTAAATTAAGTGGAATTAAATTCCTTCATCCAAATGCCTGATATGAATATGATTTCCCCAACATTTAAGTTTAAGATTTTATAAAGGGATCTCAAATCTTTAAAATAAAATCACATCTACTTATATGGAAGGTAAAATGTAGTCCAGAGGACTTTCAAGACATGTGTATATATTTTAAATCTAAATCAAATTATATACTTATATTATACCAACAATTTCATGAACAATTATTTTTGACTGCATTTTCAGCTCAAATGTGCTTGCGGCAAGAAGTTTAGTGAATAATGCTTTCGAATCATAAGATTCTTGAGCTTTGTGTTTAATTTCCCCTGTTTGACCGTAATAAACGCTGCCATGGAATCTGCTTCAGCATTCCCTTTAATTTAACCATTTATCACCCTAGCGTCCTTCTTGGCCAGAAGTGGCTAAGTTCTGACCCCAGCAAATGGCTGACTCTGCATGGCTGATGAGTTAATGTCCTGGGCTAATTAAATGCCACGTGGACGCTCCTCTGGGAAGTGCATACTGCTGGAGCTATTCAATTGACCTAAGACCTTAAACAATTTCTTTATATTCTGCTGGTCATGAAGCCGTCTTGGCCTCATTTAAAGTCAGTTGGCTGACACAATCTAATGTTGGCTTTGCATGTTCCACAGCCAACTTGCTGGTGGTAACAAGTCTTGCGAGTTAGCCTGTTTCCCGAAAAAGTGTTCACTCCTTTTCGCCGTTGGGGGGGGGGGGGGGGGGGGGGGGGGGGGGGGGGGGGGGGGGGGGGGACACACACACACACACACACACACACACACACACACACACTTACACACACACTTTATGGGTTTGTTTAATTTGATCGTTGTGTTATTCAAATATGTAGACACTCACACACACACTGGAACTGAAAGGCAAAGAAATTTCCACTCCTCGAATTCGGGGACGAAACTCCCCGTCAAACCAGTTTCTGTTATTTTTTTTTGTTTTTTTTTCTTTTTTTGCTTTTGGTTAAAGGAAAACCGAATCGAAGTCCGAAACTAAATCGAAGTCACAACTGTAGGGAGCGAACAATTCTGGAGGAGACGTCCGTTCGGGAACAGCTTGAGCAACAAACTGTTGGCCAAAAGGATTTTTGGTTTTGGAGTCGGCCAAGCTCGGGAGCTCGTGTTTGGGGCACGCTGTTGCTATTGGCAGTGAAAGCTTCAGATGGGTCCTCCCACCGCCCCCCACCCCCTCGCCGCTTTCCCACCACTTTCCATGTGCGGCAGGACACGTGCGGAGCTTTTTAGCACGTGAGCCGTGTGTTTTACGCCTGGACAAGTGGCTGTGTGGCGTTTTCGAAAAACCTTTCTCCGCTTAGGTGGAAAGCTTTCAATTTGCTATTAATTAGCGCCCGTCTACTAATTGAATTTTCATGGCCACGACAGCCGACTGGCACTAATTTCCTTTTTTGTGACTTTCGAAAAGTTTCAACTGCGCTCACTTTCAACCTGTTGACCAGCCTCACGGTTGGCGTTCCGCCTTCGAGTGGGTGGCACAACTTTCGTCCTTACCCAGCTGCAGGGACCTTGCCTTGCTCTTGAAAACGGCAGCCAGCAAGCAGCAGTCGGCTGAAATATTTATGCACGTAAGGTCATCACAGCTATTCGGCTGCACTCCGCTCAGCTGGCACTAAAAATAAGTCGGTAAGTAGATATAAGTATAATTCGTGTAAGCACTCTCGCTCGCACATATATCGCAAGTTTTCGTCTGGCAGGCGAAATTTTGAAATTTCGTGCCCCAATCTTGGGTAGCGACACGGCGTTGAGGCCTTTGCGGAGTGTCCGACAACAATGGAAAGTCTATAATTGAAAAATAATTGTAATAATTGCATTGTGGTCGTATTTTGTCAGTTTTTCACGGTAAAAGTGATGATGAATGGCTTACAAATTATGGAAGAATCCTACCCACCATATATTCAGCCGTCATCGTTTTTATGAATATATTTTTTTACACAATACTCGGCAGCCTTTTCAACTCTTAAACGTTAGCTGTGAAAATAAATTGGGATATAGTAACTTATAATAGTTTTAATCATATTAAAAATTACGAAACAATTTTTATATTTTTAGAGGACTTGTTAAATTCTGGAAACTTTAAATCAGAACGGAGAATAATACTGTTAAAACTGTCACTTCAAAAATTATGCTTTCATCAGCAGCTTTGAAATTTCCATCGAAAATAGGGATATTTTTAAGAGGCAGGTTTTTACCTAAAATATATACACACTTCATTATATTCTACATAAAGCTTGTAAAAAGCACATCTTAACGATGTATAGTAAATATAGATTGGCTTTGTCAGCTTTTTGTTTTACTTTACTCTAGTATTCATGTTGATCAGAAAATTACAAAAATTGCACGATAAATTGAAAGCTGTTGCAGACGAAATTTGAAAATATAATTATCACAATAACAAAATCTTTTAGCAAAGAAGAAAAAATTAAGGAATTGACATAAAAAATAACTTATTTTAAGCCAATTGTAAAATGCTCCAATGGTAAAATACTCCAATTGCAAAATGCTTCAGTCGCAAAATGCTCCAGTCGCAATATGCTCCAATTGCTACATTATCCAATTGTAAAAAAATTATCGATTTGTAAAATGATCCAATTGTAAAATGCTCCAATTGTAAAATATTCCTATTGTAAAATGATCCAATTGTAAAATGCTCCAATTGTAAAATATTCCTATTGTAAAATGATACAATTGTAAAATGCTCCAATTGCAAATTTATCCAATTGTAAAATGCTCCAATTGTAATATGCTCCAATCTTAAAATGCTCCAATTGTAAAATGCTCCACTTTGTAAAATAATCCAATTGTAAAATGTAAAATTGTAAAAATAAAATTGCAAAATGATCCAAATGAACTAAATTATAAACCAGTAGTTAGTTATTGTTAATATGTTCTAAGGCCCTTTGACCATATTGTAATATGGTCTAAGGCCCCTTTGACCATATTGTAATATGTTCTAAGGCCCCTTTGACCATATTGTAATATGTTCTAAGGCCCCTTTGACCATATTGTAATATGTTCTAAGGCCCCTTTGACCATATTGTAATATGTTCTAAGGCCCCTTTGACCATATTGTAATATGTTCTAAGGCCCCTTTGACCATATTGTAATATGTTCTAAGGCGCCCTTGACCATATTGTAATATGTTCTAAGGCCCCTTTGACCATATTGTAATATGTTCTAAGGCCCCTTTGACCATATTGTAATATGTTCTAAGGCCCCTTTGACTATATTGTAATATGTTCTAAGGCCCCTTTGACCATATTGTAATATGTTCTAAGGCCCCTTTGACCATATTGTAATATGTTCTAAGGCCCCTTTGACCATATTGTAATATGTTCTAAGGCCCCTTTGACCATATTGTAATATGTTCTAAGGCCCCTTTGACCATATTGTAATATGTTCTAAGGCCCCTTTGACCATATTGTAATATGTTCTAAGGCCCCTTTGACCATATTGTAATATGTTCTAAGGCCCCTTTGACCATATTGTAATATGTTCTAAGGCCCCTTTGACTATATTGTAATATGTTCTAAGGCCCCTTTGACCATATTGTAATATGTTCTAAGGCCCCTTTGACCATATTGTAATATGTTCTAAGGCCCCTTTGACCATATTGTAATATGTTCTAAGGCCCCTTTGACCATATTGTAATATGTTCTAAGGCCCCTTTGACCATATTGTAATATGTTCTAAGGCCCCTTTGACCATATTGTAATATGTTCTAAGGCCCTTTGACCATATTGTAATATGTTCTAAGGCCCCTTTGACCATATTGTAATATGTTCTAAGGCCCCTTTGACCATATTGTAATATGTTCTAAGGCCCCTTTGACCATATTGTAATATGTTCTAAGGCCCCTTTGACCATATTGTAATATGTTCTAAGGCCCCTTTGACCATATTGTAATATGTTCTAAGGCCCCTTTGACCATATTGTAATATGTTCTAAGGCCCCTTTGACCATATTGTAATATGTTCTAAGGCCCCTTTGACCATATTGTAATATGTTCTAAGGCCCTTTGACCATATTGTAATATGTTCTAAGGCCCCTTTGACCATATTGTAATATGTTCTAAGGCCCCTTTGACCATATTGTAATATGTTCTAAGGCCCCTTTGACCATATTGTAATATGTTCTAAGGCCCCTTTGACCATATTGTAATATGTTCTAAGGCCCCTTTGACCATATTGTAATATGTTCTAAGGCCCCTTTGACTATATTGTAATATGTTCTAAGGCCCCTTTGACCATATTGTAATATGTTCTAAGGCCCCTTTGACTATATTGTAATATGTTCTAAGGCCCCTTTGACCATATTGTAATATGTTCTAAGGCCCCTTTGACCATATTGTAATATGTTCTAAGGCCCCTTTGACCATATTGTAATATGTTCTAAGGCCCTTTGACCATATTGTAATATGTTCTAAGGCCCCTTTGACCATATTGTAATATGTTCTAAGGCCCCTTTGACCATATTGTAATATGTTCTAAGGCCCCTTTGACCATATTGTAATATGTTCTAAGGCCCCTTTGACCATATTGTAATATGTTCTAAGGCCCCTTTGACCATATTGTAATATGTTCTAAGGCCCCTTTGACCATATTGTAATATGTTCTAAGGCCCCTTTGACCATATTGTAATATGTTCTAAGGCCCCTTTGACCATATTGTAATATGTTCTAAGGCCCCTTTGACCATATTGTAATATGTTCTAAGGCCCCTTTGACCATATTGTAATATGTTCTAAGGCCCCTTTGACCATATTGTAATATGTTCTAAGGCCCCTTTGACCATATTGTAATATGTTCTAAGGCCCCTTTGACCATATTGTAATATGTTCTAAGGCCCCTTTGACCATATTGTAATATGTTCTAAGGCCCCTTTGACCATATTGTAATATGTTCTAAGGCCCCTTTGACCATATTGTAATATGTTCTAAGGCCCCTTTGACCATATTGTAATATGTTCTAAGGCCCCTTTGACCATATTGTAATATGTTCTAAGGCCCCTTTGACTATATTGTAATATGTTCTAAGGCCCCTTTGACCATATTGTAATATGTTCTAAGGCCCCTTTGACCATATTGTAATATGTTCTAAGGCCCCTTTGACCATATTGTAATATGTTCTAAGGCCCCTTTGACCATATTGTAATATGTTCTAAGGCCCCTTTGACCATATTGTAATATGTTCTAAGGCCCCTTTGACCATATTGTAATATGTTCTAAGGCCCCTTTGACCATATTGTAATATGTTCTAAGGCCCCTTTGACCATATTGTAATATGTTCTAAGGCCCCTTTGACCATATTGTAATATGTTCTAAGGCCCCTTTGACCATATTGTAATATGTTCTAAGGCCCCTTTGACCATATTGTAATATGTTCTAAGGCCCCTCGGTTTAAAACTTACAAAAAGTGACATTACAAAATTGTACATATGTCATGCAAAAAAGCAAATTTAAACGGAAGTATTGTATAATTGGGAGATCGAAAATATGCCCAACGGCGAGGTGCGGCCAACCAGGCCCAGTCCCTATTGGCGCCATGCAAGTCCCGCGAGGAGGACAGCAACACTAAAGTCGGACTTCACACCGGAGCAAGCAAGTAACCGAATCGGACAGCACCTGCTGCGATCCCTGGTTCAGAGTTTACCTTCTGGCGCGGAACCCACGCGATCGCGGTCTTCCTGTCCACCCTCATGTCGACGTCGCCGCCAAGTCAGTGGCTGCAGGTCCATGGGTCCTCCGGAATCAGTGCCATTGGCTTCACCGCTCAGGACCAAGGCACCGGTTCGATTGCAGGCGGGAATGCCGGTTCAACAAGTGTTGGAAAGAGATCGACCCCATCCAAAGGTCATTGGGCTGGGAAGGAATGGACCGCATTCCATGATGGCCTCTCTTAAGCGTCGCAGTGAGTCGCCGACAGCCAAGGCAAAGGCCAGAGAAGAGGAGTTCGACAGGATACCGGAGATGGTAACTGTTACAGCCACTGCAAAAGCCCGCGAAGAGGAGTTCGAAAAGATACCATCCAAGATATCTAGTATAAACCAAGAAGTCAAGCAAGCTGATGAAAAAAGCCAGAAGAATTCAGAATCAGAAATTCTGGATAACTCCAGAACCGGAGGCCCCGAACAGCCTTGATAACTTAATCAATAATAGTCCAGAGTCTGTAAACACAAAAACAGAGGACGCCCAACTGAAGAGACCGAAATATCAGCTAAGGAACCAGAGCCACAGAAACCAGCGAGTGTGGCCAATTCAAAGATCATTCCCTGCTTTCGAGGGGAATATCCCACGCGCCATCGACCTGGCTCATATCAGTGGTTCAAGGCCGCAGTTCCCAATTGCGGAAATGTTGTAACCATCTGCGATGAGGAACAGCAAGTTATGGGTGAGGCGGAGATCGTCACCGCCTGCGAGGTTACCGAGGCCCACTTTCTGAGCATCGACAATGTGCCCTCGGTTCCAAGGTGCAATAAGTGCAATGGCTACCCGCAGCACAACCAGAATGGGAATTGGTTTGGATCTACTTTCGAGCAGCAATCGTCTGGCTTTCAGCAGCAACAACCTTGCTTTCAACAGCAACAACCTTGCTTTCAGCAACAACAAACTTGCTATCAACAACTACCTTGTTTGCAGCAGCAACCATCTTGCTTTCAGCAACAACAGAGAAATTGTGGTCGCAGTTCACTCAGTTCCAAAGCAACGGCGAAACCCAGAAGTTGTCTCAAGGGTCAGGATCAGAATCAATCCAGAAATTCGATTGTTTGCAGTCAAAAACAGATAATTCCTCCGCAAATGCATCAAACCATTCAGCAAATGGCTCCAAGTGAACAGGTGGAACCACCAATGCAACAACAACCAGTGCAGCAGGAGCCCATTGAGGAGACCAACTATTGCCTGACCGAAATACTGGCCGAGGAGCTGAAGAAGCAGATGTTGGCGGCACAGGCGCAGATTGCCCAGGTGCAGCTCCAGCTGAATAGTGCCTGTGGGGCCACAAGAGTGCGGCAGATGCATGTGCTAACCCAGAATGCCAACGAGGCCCCTAGTTGGGCGCCAGAAACCCAGTTCCTAGGTTCTTTAGAGGATATACAGGATGCGGGCGCTGCTCCACCCGATGAGGTAAGGGAAAACGATGCAGAAGATGCCCATAGTGGCCAAGGGTTTTCCATGCAGTTTGACCAGCAAACATTACCCTCGCACTTTAACTGTTCAACCTTGGGATCCATTGAGTCGAATAAGATATGGCCCGGACTATCGGCTCCTCAGCCATCCCACCAGGCCATGCAGCTGGGCATGTACCCCGTGCCAGCAACGATGCCAAGTCAAGGTACTTACTTCCAGCCCGATCCTCAGCCATTTCCTTGTCAGCAACAACAGCCACCGTCTTTTCTGCCCCAGCAAATGATTCCTTGTCAGCAGCAACATCAGCTAATGGTTCCGTGTCAGCAGATTCAACAAATGCCATCTTGTCAGCAGCAATATAGAGCGCCTCCCTTCCCACCACAAAAACCACCGCCTTGTCAGCAGAAACAGCAGCGATTATCCTGCCAACAACAACAGCAGCAACAGCAAACCAAGAGATCTGGTCAACCGTCGCCATCTAATAAGTGTTCCCATGCTCCACAATTTTGTCCCAGCTGTTGTTGTCAGCGATATGCCCAAATGCGATTCATGATGCCGCGATGTTGGCCCCGCTAAAGGTTTGGACACTCCAATATTCGTAGGGCAACTTACCTTGATCATAAAATTTGAATGTCTTATCAAGGTAAGATACCTTACGAGTGGAGATCTCAAAGTGTGCATACATAATTGTGCAATTCTTCCGTTTAAAATTGAGACCATTCGATAAGTCTAAAACTTGACTGCAATAAAGTTTCGATTTTAAAGTCACAACTTGAGTTTTTTGTCAACTTCTGGAGACTCTGACTTTTCTAAACATATTAAATTCGAAGTTATCTGAACTTTTAGGCAACAAGAAGCTAAGCAACAGAGCTGCACGCCCCATTTCGTTCAAATTGCACATTTTTATATTAAAGATATAGTCAGAAGAGAATACCTTTCAAATACCATTACTTTAATCAATAAATGTGTAATTTAAATCAATTGTGCGGCGGAGTCCAGAGGCACACCTGTTTATGCTGTCATCACAAAGTGCTTCCGAGCTTTGGTAAAAGGGATAAAACGATGGAAATGGTTGGTAAAGATCTAGACAAAGTTTCTGGAAAAGTTTCTCCTCGAACCTCATTAACAGGTAAATCCAACAACTAATAATATAAAATCAAGAACTGATCATGTGGATTTCAAAGGTGAAAAGGTGTGTAAAGGGAGCCCAATAAAAACGAGCTTGAATAACAAAGGTTCTATTAGTAACTCTTTGACAAGCCAAAGAAGTCAACGAAGCAAGGTAAGTTTCTGTTAGCCTAAGCCATTTAAGATTTAGATTTAAGTATAGACAATTAGCGTTCTCGTGCACGTTCCACATATGAGGAAGAAGAACTGATGTCTGCCACAAACTCAAATTCCTATGCCGGATCAACAATGAAGTTATATCCAACTAAGGGAACCCAGAAGAATAAAGGACCGTCAGAAGCAAATAAAACGAACAAAACATTTCCTAAGTCAAAGCCAGAATTGGAGCAGGATCAAAAAGCTCTTGTAAAGGCCAAGCCGAAACGTAAAAAAGTATTAGTTAAAAAGCTGCCTACAAGGTCAACAGCTGGAAATATTGAACAATCCCCTGACGATGATGGTATTTGGTGAGTTTATTTATCTCTATTAGTCACCGTTTTATCACAACTATTCAATTCCTTTAGGTTCGAGTGCAATGTACCCTTTCGTGTAAATATTCCATTTCCCATTAGTATGAAAAACCTTTTTGGGCCCCAGCCATTTTCTGGCAATAGCAATTTACAGATCTTTAAAGCCCTTGCTCCGACGGAAAAGCTACAGAAAGATACAAAAATGAAATGCCCTTTCAACATCTCAATGTGTCCTGCTCTTCCACCCCAAGATCTAGAATCTGACATATACACCCCCAAGGCAACAAGGTGCGCCAAGAAAAAGGGATTGAGACGAGGAAGAAAGCCTTGTCCCTGCGAAACATCCACTCAAACGATTGAAGAAGAGTCCGATCCTGTTTTAAGCTGCCTGGAACAAATTAGAAACCAACTGGCCGCCAAATCTCCTGAAATCCAAGAGAAAAACATCATTCGATGCTTTGCTGAAAAGTCCACAAATGTTAGGAGTATTCAGAAGCAGACAAATGAACCGGACGTGGAAAAGGTAAAGGAGTCCGCCTCAAAAGAGAGTCTTCAGAACAAAACGTCATCATTAATAAGTAGCCAAAAAAGTTTACTAACAACATCTTTAAACATGTTGCCCCTACCAAATCCAGAGGATACAAAAATAGAAAGCTTGAACAATGTCCCGAAAACTCCGTCAAATGCGAACTCTAGGAGTTCCTCAATCTGCATAGAGTCTGAAAAAGAATCGCAAGGGAAGACCGAAACAATTCCAAATTTAAATCGGGAGGCTATGGAACTACCAAATCCCAGGGATGCTGACAAACCAAAAGATTTATTAAAAGACCCCGAACCAGTTTTAAAGTCAGCCAGTTGTTTCTGTAGGCTTCCACAATATCTTCCAAAATATACAAGAATAATGATGCCCGGCTCAGTGCGCCATGGCCATTTTATGAACAAGTTTCATATGCCGAGATGGCAATATAGTAGGCCACCCCAACAGCATTATATCCAAAGGCAAGAGTTTAAAAAACAAGCTGCCTCTAAAGAGGATGCCGTTGATATCAGAATAAAATCTGGAAATTCTATACAAGGAAATGAATCTAATATTTCTAGCAGAATACGAAGTAACTGCGACTCTATCAGCGGATTCTCAACCAGTGTAAGAAGTAAAAGCTCGTTTGAAGCATCTAATAGGACTATTTCAAAAAAGAATCCCATGACTCCACGTTTTAATCACAGTGACAGAAAGTATTGTCCAGAAGGATCGATTCGTTCATCAAAGTGCCGAGAATCCGAGGATTTGTTTCCAAAGAGACACAGATATATAAGCAGCAACGAATCAATGTTATCATCTAGAAAAACGTCTCATAGGAGTTCTGAAATCAAAGGGGAAAAAACGCCTAAAGTTAATGTTAAATCAAAGTTAGAAAAGTTGCACATAAATCAAACTAGGAATAAACCGAACCACAGGCACAATAATCGTATCAGTTCAGGTGGGGAAACTGTTCCAGAAGAACCGTCTAATCAAGCTTATAAGAATGATCAAATATGTGAGATAGAAGCAGAACGAGATAGCTCTGAGATTGATTACAGTGATAGTACTATCAGCAAAGATTCAGAAAAATTCTGTGGTAAGAGAAACTCTCGTCAGGAAAGGCTAAGGAAAAATAAAAAACCAAGGATTGATGCATATTTTCCATGTCGTCAGAACAAAAACAATGGGAAAAACTTCCAAAGTGAACGTGGAAATACTGACATTAAAAAAGTTTCTAGTAATATTACTAGAAATTCGGATAAAGTAAAAACATTTGAGAGTTGTTCGAGCAACAGGGAGTACAGTTGCTATTTTGAAAGAAATGAGTACTCTGAGGAGATAACGGCTAAGACTTCAGAAAGCGGATTCACAGATCAATTAAACCATAATGGAATTGTGAAAGAAATGAGTCCTTTTAGTGATAAGGTTACACAACCAGAAAAGCTAAATCAAAGTCATTATGAAGATAGAGAACGGGTTAATAAGCAGCGCTCACAATCAGCTCCCGAATGCTGGATAATACAAGGCTCCCAAAGAAACCAAGTAAACAGATCAGCAAAATCATACCTATGTCAGCCGCCACAATCTCTAACATATCCCGAAAACGTACTTGTACTGCAGGATGAAACTTGCGAAAGCGAATCAGATGATTATGAACTGGTAAGGAATGACAAAGATACTTCAAATACGAGGTGGTGTGAGTGTCAAACCCCGGATTATAGTATCAATGCCGACATTTTGAAGCAGCTCAGGGAGCAAAAAAGACCCTGTAATCCCATTCAAGTTCAAGGAATTACCTCTACTCCTAGAGATAACCGATGTCCAGATGACTTTGGCATTTTACAGCAAGAGCAAGGAAGGTAAATAAAATTATTGAATAAGTGAATATAATGTAGAACGCTTTATTCCTAGAGAAAATCCACCTTTGGTGCTGGTACCTTTCCGTATGAATAGAAGGGAAATTTTAAGTATTTCCCGACCGAAGAAATGGTAAAATATTGTATATTAATTATAAGCACATTTCAAAATGTTTTGCTTTTCAGGAGAGACGTGGGAATGAACTTTACTAAACTTAGACCCAACCAATTTCAAATAGCTCCTCAAAATGTGCAACACAATAAAGAGCTGAAAAGGCCCAGGGAAAGATACTTAAATTATTCTTCTAGCCAGTCGGAAGATACATGTCCTTCAAATTCTTCTACTTCTAGGACGAATACAATTGGAAAGAGGAATATAAAAAAATTAAGTTATCCAGGATCCCGAAAATGTCATCACAAAACTTGCCATATAGGCAGTTTAGTTTCTTCAACTCGCTATTCACCTTCATCCCAATCTAATGCATCAGTAGAGAGTAGGGTTAGACCTAAGACCCCAGAAAATCCATCTTACACAAGACTTACAGGACTGCAAAATGACTCAAATGCTTCCTGTAACTCTAAATCGATTCGGAGTACTTTCAATAGTCGTCAACGTAAAGACAGCAAAGACTCACAATCAAGAAATGATGCAGATATTACTGCATCTTCTCATTACCCTGCAACCCGATCAAATCCTAACGGCTTAACTTGGACTGAATTAGTGGTTCCCTTAAATGCATCTAGTCTAAACAAATCCATTGCACGCTCAAATGGTACGATGAGATCGACTGATGTGGAGACTCTTGAAACGGTAACTCTAATGCAGCCACGAAAACTCCGAAGCTCTGATAGTGCGGGGATCAGAAACCAGGTTATGAATATTGATAACACAGTTCTAATCGAGACGAAAACCCCATGTAACAGGGAAAATTTATTGCAAGCCTGCGGACGACCTCCTTGTTACTTCTGTCCTCGGCAATACACGGGATTTCCTCCCAGTCTGCAGCCAGGATTTATGATATCAAAGCCCCCAGATCATACAATACAACCGCAAACCTCCATGAGTGCTCCACAAAACGTAACACCTTTTGATGAAAATTACCTAATAGATCCACGAGATCAGTGGAGGACTATTAAATCACCAGCTTCAGCGCCAGTTATGAAGGCTCAATTTCAGCATCAGCGTTTAATGAATTCCTATCAGCCAACAAACAGTCTATGTCCTCATTTTCAGGAGCATCCTGTGCATCCTCCTGCTTTAGGTTGCAATAATTTTAACAATCCTGGCTACTACTCCCAAACACTGAAAGAAAACATAAATATGCTTCCGGAGGGATTCTACGATCAAACCGTAAATAAATATAACATAACTAGAATGGATTCAAACTTTCAGCCGCCACCTTTGATACCGGAATTTCTTATGGCACAACAGCAGCATATTTGCAGACACCCAGCTTCCCCACATGGCAATCAATTTCAACAGCACCTGGTAATGGGACCCGTTCAGCAACTCCATCGTCCCTTTATTCCGACGCAGGACCAATACCCAGCTGAGCTGCAAACTCATCCTACGATGTTCTGCCCGCAGCAAAATGTAACATTAGATGACTACGATCAAACGGAATACCAAATTTAATTTAAATATTCGAATACATTGAAATAAATTTCAAATTTCTAGATCATATTTATTTTAAATTGAAGTAAATTCATATATTTGTGGTGTTTGGTGACCTGTTTGTTGGTAGATGATGGGTTTTAGCCGGCTCAAGGTCAAGGTGTTTTTAGTGCCTTTTTTGTTTTTGGTATTAAAAGACACTTTTCTCTTCTTTTCCTTCCAATATATTTCAAACCCCTCCGGGGTCCGTCTTCAGGGCTGTACAAATATTAACAATAACACAAGCATTTAACATTTAATTATTTATACACATTTTAAAAACCTACATGGATGACGCTGCGTCCGATCTCGACACTGCGGAGTTCTAAACTAATTTCTAATTTTCTTTTGGTCAAGTAAGTGTCTGTAGATATGTGCGATTTTGTCTGTGTCTGTTTTGAAGTTTAGTCTAGTGTGTGTGGGAGTATTGTTTATGTGCAGCATTTCAAGAGTAAAGCGTTTGTTGTAGTTATTTTCTTGTTGTAGGATGCTGACCGACGCAAAGTCTGGTGAGTGCCTTGTGTCCGCACAGTGGGCAGCAAGGGCTGTTTTTTGGATTGAGCTTTCACCTCTCCGTTTAATGTCCGATTTATGTCCTGCTAGTCTCGTCTTTAGTTTAGATTTTGTAGTGCCAACATACACTTTATTGCACTTTACGTCACCATCCCCAGCACATGGAATCTTATAAACAACATTGTTTTTGTCAAGTATTTCTGTTTTGGATTTTGTATTGCTGAAAAATTGTTTGTTGGTAAATTCGGGTCTATGGGCTATGGTAATCTTTTCCTTGTTGAAAAAAGTTGCTCGACTGAGGCGTTCGGAAAACATTGGTATATATATCACAGATTTGTAAATGGTATCAGTCTTTTCTATTTTTTGTGTGTTCTGATTCCTGTAATATTTCAACATTGAATTTATTTTCGGTCGTGGGAAATCATTCAATTTTAATATCCAAAAGATTTTGCGTTTGTTGACCCTATGAAACATTTCGTCACTCGTCCCCAATACTCTTCTGATGAAGTTTTTGGCTGTGTTAATGATCATATTCTTGGGGTGTTTTGAGTGACAATTTATCAGTCTGCCTGACGCCATAGGTTTTTGGTACCAATTCAGTTTTAGTTTGTCGTCTACCCGGTGTACTATTGAATCTAAAAATGGTAACTTGTGATCGTTTTCTAGTTCATACGTGAATCTTATGTCTTTGTGGAAGGAGTTTAATGTTTTTAAGACTCCGTCGACATCTTTTTCTTTTACTATGGCAAATAAGTCGTCCACATACTTTGTCATTAATCTCGTTTTGTCGATCGTCTTTAAAATTTCTTCCATTACGATGTCAGCAATGATAGGAGATGCTGGGGATCCCATTGGAAGTCCTTTTAGCTGTATAAAAGTCTTGTTTTCGTATGTAAAGTATCTGTTTTCTGTTGTTACAAACCGTAGCATTTCCATGAAGAGTTTTTTCGGAATAGTGGTGTGCTCTTCCAACTCGGGCCATCTTTTCTGGATGATTTCTAGCGCTAATTCTGTAGGGACGCTTGGGAACAGGGACACTACATCAAACGATACAAGTTTTTCATCTTCGAAAATATACGTGTCATTGACTCTTTCTTTAAATTCTATTGCACTTTTTACATTGAACATTGAATTGTTGGTCAAGTTTTTTAAAATGTTGGACAAATATCTACATAAATTGTACGACGGTGAGTTTATCATTGAGCAAATTGGACGTAACGGTGTGTTTTCCTTGTGAATTTTGGGAAGGCCGTATATTCTAGGGGCTATGGCTGTATTAATTATTAACATAAATTTTTCCCTCTGTGTAATAATACCTAAATTAAGTAGTTTTTCCACAAACATGTTGTTCTTCGTTTGTAGTCTCAGTGTGGGATCCTGTCTTAGTATTCTATATGTTTCCGGTTCGTCAAGTATTTTTAACATTTTCTCTTTGTAATCTTCTTTGCTAACAGCCACGGTGACATTGCCTTTGTCAGAATTTAAAATAAGTATATCTTTGTTTTTGTTTAAGAATTCCTTCGTTTGTTCCACTGTCTTGTTTGTGTACCGATCTATTGCACTTTCTTGTCTCTTTGAGATGCTCTCTTTAATTAAGAGAGAAAGTTGTGTTCTTGCTGCCTCTTGCTTCTCTTTGCACCTAACTGTTTGTACAAGTTCCTCGCCATCCGCAATGCAGTTGAACAGCGGAAAGTTTGTTGTTGGCGTTGGGATAGCGAATTTTGGACCTCTCGCTAGCAGCTGTCTAACGTTTGTCGGAAACTCTGTTGTTGTTTTATTCACGAACCAATCTTTGTTGTTGTCTTCTCTCTCAATCGTCTGTATCTGTTCTCTTTTGAGTTTGTCATGTTTGCTTATCTGTTGTTGTTTGAGTTTCTTGACTGCTACTTCGGTAAGGGTTTTCTCACTCTCAAAAAATGTTGTCGCGTCTTGTTTGTCCATCAGTCTGTATAGTTTTGTTGTTGTATTATTTAACTGTTTAGTTCCTTTCTTTATACTTTGGTGTTTTAATGTTATTAGAACGTTGAGTAATTTGGCATGATATAAATCAGTATGTTTTTTGATTACTTTTTGTAAATTTAAAGGAATATTATTTTCTTGGTTAAAAATAATATTTGGTCTGGTTGAATTTTGGATAAACTTGGGTACTATCTTGGATTTTCTACACTTTAACAAAAACTTAACGTTACCCCAAAGCCTTGTCATTCTGCTTGATGTGGCTTTGTACTTTTTTATAGATGCTTGTGTGTTGTAGTTGTACTTCGTTTTGATGTCTGCGTAAACCATCCTGCTTGGTGTTTACACTTTCGGTGTGCCTTCCGTTTTGGTAATATTTGTGGTGTTTGGTGACCTGTTTGTTGGTAGATGATGGGTTTTAGCCGGCTCAAGGTCAAGGTGTTTTTAGTGCCTTTTTTGTTTTTGGTATTAAAAGACACTTTTCTCTTCTTTTCCTTCCAATATATTTCATATCATGCAATAAAATCATATACAGAAACCATATAAAAGCTATATGATTTGTTTTGTGAACTATTTATCATTTAATTTTCCTATCGATCTTATCGATCCTATCCTACAGAATATATAATTCGTAACACTGAGTTATGACATTCCATGTTTGGTCCTATTACATCCTTTTGTTTCAAATCAGTGTTTTTGGTAATAATTAAACAAAAATTATTTGGCGCCCAAAATAGTGATGTGCATGTTCTAGTTAACATCGGATCGAAAACATCGATAGCGCAAAGCCCATAAATCGGTTTAGAGAATCGCCAGCTCTAAATAGTTTTATCGATAAACGAAAACAACATTTGTTTATATGACTAATTTTAACTTACACTTGTGAATTTACACGCACACGCAGTTCCGAATGAATATGAATGTAGCCAATACGAAACCACACAATGGGAAACATTGTTGATAAGATAAGATAACTCCCGTTCCCAATGTCTTCGCTGCTCTAATGCACACATATCGCGGTGCGAATGATTCGAATTTGTCCAACAGTACGCCCAGAATTGTCAGTAAACAATGGCAACTCACGCGGAGAAGGAATTCTACCATTTGGTACGTAAACCCGAGGATCCCACTTCAGCCGCCAAGAAAATCTGTACAAGTTTATACACACACAGAGTGCATACTTGAAAATGCGGGTGCTGTCATAGTATAAATAGGCGGATATATGTACACACCTACAGGCGCCTCAAAATTTGCAAAAACATTCACTTTAAGCCAGAAGTCGGCCTTGAACCAGATTCTGTAGAAGAGTCCAAATATCACCGACTTTGCGCAATTTGCAACATCATAGACACTATACATGCTAATTCAAAGTTTCTCCTTTGCTTGCGAGTGGCGGTGACCCAGAAAACTAGAAACTGCAATGAATGCTGTGTGAATGAACTACATCCACTTTTGTTAGCCTTTCTAACAGCAAACAAAGGCGCCTCAAATTTTGAGATTACCGATATAAATTTGAGCAAGATAAGATTTCATACGGATCAGCAAAATAATTTTCGTCTATATATTATATATATATTAAGCTTCAAAATGTTTGAACTAACATTCCAAAGATAGATAACGCTTTTAAGACAGAATCAAATTGCCGATCAGTGAATCACCCCTTTCGGCTGAAATTCCTATAAAAGAGTATAGTTATCGGCCGCCAAAACTTCTGAGTCAGTCATTTCTTTACAATTCATTAAGTGAATGGAATTCCATGTTTCTTTAGATAATTCTCACTAGTCCTAAGAATAATAATGATAATATTTACTTGAATGAAAAATAATCTCTTCTTTTAACTTCCCATTTCAGAACGTCAGCGTCTCTAAAGCTTTAAATGGCCTTGAAGCGCCGCTTAAAACCAAACATGCCCGCTCAATTATTATCATGATCCACAAGGCCAAGGAGGCCAAAACATTCTGGATGATTATTTCCCGACAGCCCTTGATGCAGAGCAGATTTACCGCCTGGAAGTTTTCGCATCTCCTACACAAAGTCTTGCGAGAGGCCCATGAAAGTTCTATAAGGCACTCGCAGAGCCACAAGAAGATGATTCTGGAGGTGGGGAAAATGTGGGGGCTCTTGCAAGACGACATTGGATGCTGTATACAGGCGTATAGTAAGCTTCTGGCCACTAAATTAAATTTCCACGACAAAAATCGAATGTTCCCCGGCACCCTGAACATTTCGTTCACCGAACTCTTTATTGCAGTCGACAGGGATTTGAATTACTGGTAAGCTAGGCTTTGAATATTCCACATTTTCACAATAATAACTAAGTTTACGATTCCAGCTTCCAACTGTGTGTAGAAATTTTCGACTACTTGGAAGATATCATTGCGCTGCAGCTGACAATCTTTTCTTCAATGGAAAAATATAGAATGTCGTCGATGACACCGCAAGGACAATGTAGATTAGCGCCAATAGTATGTCTTATCCAGGATTCAAATGCGTTGTACGATTTAAGCGTTCGATTAATGTTTAAACTACACGATGGAGTACCATACGACGTTGTTTCCGGACACAGAGATCGCTTTCATGGTCTGTTTTTGAAGTTGAAAAGTTTTTACAACAACGTACGACCGCTTCAGTATTTTAAGGACCTAATAACAGTCCCGGAATTACCGGACTCAAGTCCCAACTTTAAATCCCAGAACGATTTCACCAGTTATGTGCCGCCAGTGGTCCATGTTCCGCAGGAGCCCGATCCAGTTGTTGAGGATCTTGTGGATACTCACAATCACGAATCGGAAGCCTTTAGTCAAGCCCAACAGCAGTTAAGTATGCTGGAGGGCATAATAAGTGAAAAAGAGGCTGGCATTGAGGAACTTTCATTTAAATTGAATACTCTTCAAAAAAACTTCGATGAACTCCAACAAAGCTACAGACACGACATTCAGGAGTTGCAACAAAACAACACTGTCCTATCAAATGATCTGGTTTTGGCGAGAGAAATGTGCGCTACCTTCCGGATGCAAAACGATGATCTTGAGCTGCAGCTTAACCAGAACCCAATCCTTTTACGTAAGTTACACGTCTTTAAAGTGGGTATCGATATTAAAATACTTTCTTTTGTAGAAAAAGCAATGGAGGAAGAAGAAAAGCATAAGCTGTCCTCGGAAAAATTCAATAAACTCAAATCGCTATACACGAAAATTCGGGATGAGCACATACAGTTATTGAGAGAGGTATGAGTTATTATAAAAATTAGTTTCCTATTTTCATAGTAGTTATTTTCAGCAAAGTGATTGCAATAAATCCCTTAATAAGGAGAAACAAGTAAATTCACAGCTCTTGTTAGAGACAAAAGAACTTTCCAACGAAATTTCCAAAATTAAAGGAAACGTTGAGGAAAAAGATAAAGTTAACTTAACTCTGCAAAAACAAATAGAGGAGCACAAGGAGAAATTATTACAGCTCGAAGGGGTCAAAAATGAAATAAAGGAGAAACTCGACGATGTTGTTAAACAAAAAGAGATTCAAGAACTTGATATTAATTCCACCTCTGAAAACTTGAGGCTAAATTGTTTAAAAATCGAAGATCTTAATGTCACTCTTAATGAAACCAAGGAAAAACTATCTAACGCCGAAAGCCAAATAAATGCAAAGAGCATAGAAATAGAAAATATTTCTAAAGCTTTTGAAGCGGAAAAGGCATTGCTTTTAAGTAAGATTGAGCAGCAAAATAACGAGAATAAAAGCAATACTGATGCTCAAAACGCTCAGTTGCAGCAAACCATAAATGACTTGGAGCAGAAAGATAAAGATTTGAATGTAACAAAGCTTCAGTTGACCACCGCCGAAAACCAAATTAGTTTAAAGACCATTGAAATTGAAAACAATTTGAAATCATTTGAAGCGGAAAAGGCCTTGCTTCTAAATAAAATCGAGAAATTGATTATAGAGCATAAAAACAACAGCGATGTTCAAAATGTTCAGATCCAGCAATCTCAGGAAATTGTAAATCAACTAAGGCAGGAAAATATTTCAGTGGTTCAACGTAATGATGATTTGCAAGGCAAACTGGCGAATATGGAGGACAAACTATCCCAAGCAACACAACAAATAGATGCCGTGACAATTTCGTATCAAACCTGTAGTACCGAATTAAGCGAACTGCGAAAACTGGTACTCAAAACTGTGAAAGAAATCTGCAACTCAAAGTTAAGCGGTTCAGAACAACAACCTTTGGATACGGTTCCAAACATTGTTAGTGAAATGGAAATCCTTTTAAATAAATTTAATAGCTCATCAGCTATAAACTATGTTGCTTCAACGGAAGGAATGAAGGATGTTTTGTATTTGGGCTACGTGTTTATAAAGTTATACGATCAATGTGATGTTATCTACAAAACTACCACAGCAATTGAAACGGGTCAGGGTAAGTTGATTAAACTATATCATAAAAAGACAAGGAAAGAAATAAATGTATTTTATTTTACTTTTTAGAGATTTTTACGAAAACATCGTTGATATGTACAGACGTCTGCAAATTGTTTCAATACTTGTTAAACAATGAAACGAGAGACCAGGAAAGGCTAAACATTACAGCTGATATACAAACAAAGCTGAAAGATATACTAAAGTTAATTGAGAAAATAAAGGCCTCCTTTGAACAAAAGATAGATTTGGACAAGCTTCTCGAAATAGAGCTTCGCGAAATGGATGCGGCTATCGATGACGCAGCCTCAAAAATAACAGATTTACTGGCCAAAGCTCGGGAGAAGGACAATAAAACCAATCTGGAGGTAAATGGAAAAATTGTGGACGCATGTACGACCTTGATGGAATGTGTCAAGGCTTTAATCCAAAAATCACGTCTTCTACAACACGAAATCGTGGCGTCCCAAAAAGGTAGTTACAAAATAATTTATCCCAAGAAGTTTACAAACTGGCTTTCATTATTTCAGGAAATGCAAGTGCCAATGAGTTTTATAGGCGAAACAGTCAGTGGTCGGATGGCTTGATATCCGCTTCAAAAATGGTGGCAAAGGCAGCCAATTATTTGGTGGAAGCAGCCAACAAAGCTATTGAAAGTGAGTCTGGTAAAAACTTTGAACTAATAGTGGCTGCCCAAGAAATTGCTGCCTGCACAACCCAAATGGTTATAGCGAGCAAGGTCAAAGCGGAACGTAATAGTCAAAAACTGTCCGAATTAACGAAGGCGTCACGAAGTGTAACACAGGCAACGGGAACTCTTGTTGCCACCGTTAAGGATTGCAACTCTCAGCTGGAACAGCAGAGTGAAATAGAACTGGCAAAGTTAACGCCATCACAAATTAAAACAATGGAAATGGAAATACATGTAAAAGTACTCGAAACCGAACAGGCTCTTCAAATGCAGCGACTAAAACTCTCGTCGTTTAGAAAAGAGCACTACAAAAATGCCGATTATTAAATAGCACATTTATAAACCATACTAACTTTACAAACATTATTTTTTATAAATGCACGTCATGACAAAAAATACCTATATGTACACTACGGTCATTTTATCTAAAAATGCTTCCGTAATATTATTTGGTTGATAATTCCATTTTGATCACTTTTGGATCTTCGGTTTTTATTATACCAGTTTGTTTCGAAACGCCCATTTACCTAGCATTCATAAAATATGGGTTTATAAATTCTAAAGTGTTTATTTTGCTTACTAATCGGAAAATAAAATAGCATTTATTGCCAAAGAAAATAAAATGTAAAACTTGTTGTCAAAAGGTTTTTGTTTATTATCACGAACCGACTTATTGCATTTTATAAAACGGCATGTTCACGTTCATCAAAGACACTTTTAGCGTAGTTTATCTAAAAGAAACAAATAAGAAATATATGTGATAATCATTTCAAAATTTGTAAAAGTAAATAAAGTTAAATGCTAAACTAAATTCACTTATAAATTATAATGGCATTGTATTGGAAAATAAAAAGCAACAGCTTCAGAATGCGCTTAACGCTGAATTCGTGCGGAGTTCTTAGGCACATGAATATAAATTCCATTCGAATTCAGCGGGAAGCGATTTCTTTGGCACCCCCGATTCATTTTGAAGGTTTACTTACGCATCTTGATGCGGTCTCAGCACATTCCTCAGATTTACACCGTATCCTCGGCCTCGTAATTTTCGGAAGATTTGTTGATATCTCAATGTAGTGGCTTGTTGACGCCCTACTGCTCGTAGAAGGCGTCGTGCCCACATTTGTGACCACAGGATGACACGATAGTATCTCACTGACATGACACTCAAACGTAATAGTTGGGTTGCCGTCGCTTAATGAAAATATCCGTACATATTCGGTAGAGACTAACAAGCGCAATCGAGCCTCCTTATCATTCCATAAATCCGCTTCGTAAGAAATTATCTTCTCCGAAAAGTTTTTATGATTGATTAGGTAAAGGTACTGTTGTCCCTTGCTTTGACGAGTGGAATACAAAGGCAAAAGTCCGCCAGGAGCACCTGTCACGCATCTAGGAAGTCTTTTCCTGGATGGATAATTTCTGTGCGTATCCCGGCTTTTTTCTCTGACAGCACTTGCAGTTTCCGAAGCCAGGTCCAGCACTCCAATAATTGGTTTGGTTACTGTGCCCACCAACCCCTTTCCCAGCCCACTAAGGAAGCCAGGTACGCCATCCGCTTGGGCACCATCGTAAGTATGTCTCACTATACTCGTTACTCCTCCCAGCAGTCCGAATCCGAGACCTTTCAGACCCGCTGCAAGGTGACCTCCGGATGTATTGGATTGGAGTTCCAAGATTCGTTGCCTCGTCTCATTGTCGTGGTCATCCAGCACCACCTTTCCCAGGCTATCGGATAGCGTTTCTGTTAGCTTTGCCGTCGAATTTGATAAGCCATGCGTGACATTTTTAACCAGACTTTTGACGGAGCCCTCGAAAATCAGTCCAGATACTCCTTCAGAAAGATCGTTCGCGAATCCGAGTGGATTTCCTAGGAAATCGACACTGCCCAAAATAGCACCCGCATGCCATTTGACTTGGTTTATGTAGTGCTTTTTCATTTCCTTCAGATAGACGTCCATCGTCTCAAAGTGTAATTTGTCGGAATACCTGTCTAGCTCAATCTGGGCATCCTCAAATTTGATTAGAGTGAGTCCAAGTGCCTTCTTCGTTTCGTGCAACTCTACTGGCAACTTGGAAGAAGTGAATGCTGAGAGTCGAACCTTTATCGAAAAAGATTATCATCATAAGATTCTTGGATACACGTTTTACAAATTTACCTGTGTTGCGCCAATACTTAAATCCTCAAAATAGAATCTCTTCATATCCTGCAGAAATGTCTTATCCTCAGAGTTTTCAAATTGGTATTGGACACTTAAATTCTGTCGGTTGATCTTGCCGTATCCCAAAAATGAAGCCACTTTTAGTATCAGCTTCTCCTCCAGATTCGCAGTTGAGGGTTTCAAGTCCAGCGTTAAGTACTTAAAAATGATCGCGTTTTTGTTGGGACAAGGTAACATTTTCAATTTTAGCACGACTGCCTTTTGCTTTTGCTCGTCCTTTAGGTCTTGTTCATTCGAAGTTTGCGTATGCAATGCTATAGGACTCGCCGCATCCAACAACTGATTATCGATTTGTATATACTTGATATTCAAATCTAGTGAATTCTCCAACCCACTTTGCGCTATATCACAATGAATGTGATCGAGGCTTATAAACATAATTTCCTCGCAAGGCTTTCGAGCTATGATTGAAATACCGATTCCTTTAATGAGCTCTATATTAATCTGAAAAAAAAATAGTTTAATTGTTAGTTTGTTGACTTTTAGATTATTTGCATAGTTTTACTTACCAGATACTCATGAACGAATGATATTTTTCCCTTATCCGTAATTTGCCTATTATTCAGAGAAGCATGCATCCACATTAAGTCGGGTGTTAGGAATACTGAATTTTGTTTAATTTTAATATCACATATTTCGATCGTGGAAATCGGTCCATCCATTCTTGTTGAAAGCTCCAACTGACCCGATCCAGGCCTTAGTTTCTGAGCCACAATATGCTGTCCAATCGGTATGTATTTCTTACTCGACTGGGACTTGTTTTCAGTTCGCCCGACAACTGCTTCATAGTTGGGTTTTAGGCCACTCTCCCCAAATCGCGACTAAAAAGATGAATATTTAGAAAGAACCTTAAAAAATGTTGAACAAGATTACTCACCTGAACGCACATATTGGCATGACACATTAATCGACCGTTTTCGAATCTCCATGTCTGCGTGGTAAGCCTTTGCTTATTGGGCGTTCGGACCACCAAGTTGGTAAACTCCATGGGATTCGGAGCCTTTTCCAAATCCAGTACCAGTCGCACTGCATTTGCATCGTTTGTTTGAATCGGAGGAGTGGATCCTTCGTGTTCCAACTGTCCATTCGAGTTCATGAGCCACAACTGGGAGCGATCACCCGAGTTCTTCTCCACTATCACAACTTTCTTACCACGTACGCCCAAAACCAAATGCCTGTGCGTGTTTTCCTCCTCATTTGATCGCTCAAAGGTTCCATGAAATGCAATGTAAATGAAGTTGGTGTACGTTAATGTTTTCTTTATATCTTTAGTGTTGTTGATCGGAAACTCTATCATATTTCCTCCGGGTGCCTCCATCAACAAAGTCTGCGCACCCAGGGGATCATCCAAGACATAGGAAAGGGAGGATTGTGGTCTAACTGGCGTAATCCAAACGGGCTTGGATCGCAGCTGTGAGAAATTGATAACAACTTCCGAACAATTATCAATTCGAATCGGTGGTGGTAGGGTACGAGCATCCGTAAACAAAAGAATAAAGGTAGCATCTTTTGAGATGATTTCCAATCGAAGGAAAAACATGTCGCCCCATTCGTTTCGCACATTGATATACAAACTTTGCACATCATTGATGGGAATCCCCTTTGACCAACAGCAGCACTCTATCTCCGGAATTCTCACGCAAATAACCTGCTCTTGATCCCAGTTTGGCCAATGGAAAGCGAAGTTGCAGTCAATAGGTGCTGAAATAATTTTACGCGGATCGGGACGGTCCTGAAATAATAATAAAAGCTTGCTGCTAACTGCTTATTGACTTACATGTTAGTACTCGAACTTACATAGTTGACAATATCACACAGTTGCATAAACTCCAGTTTATAGCCACTTCGATTGTGCAAATGGAATCTGGGGGACAAAGTTACGAAGGTCGTGCAAGCATATAATCCTCTTCCCCTTCTAACGCTGATACCAATCGCATAGCTTCCCCTCGTATTTTCCGCTCTCAATTCCCGGTGAGCTAAGTCCTTATGCGTGCTAAAGCTTTTGCACCACTGAAAGATAAGGGACATAAGGTCAAAGCACAATAATTCATAGATCTAGTTAAACATACCGCATTGTTAGAGCCAAAAGCATTGCCTAATCGCAACTCCAGGGCTGGTGATCCTTCCTGATCGGAAAATGAGAACATTAGAGGAGCCACTTGTCGCGCAGTCTCGTGCTCCTCAAATTGTCCTGCCGCTGTATTATTGGTTCCCTCTTGTTTATAAATCAGCGGCAGTCCCGTTTTGTTGATTATCCAAACAGGAGCACTGATATATAGTTCCATGCCCTTCCCTTGGACTGATTGTATGGATACGCGCAGGTGCAGTTCCCTCTTTTTATTATCAAACAACTTCAGTTTAGGCTCAATAACACCCTTATGGCTCACGGGAATCTTAAGTTGGCCAGAAAGTTGGAAGTTGTCCAATGTGATGCTCAGGATCAGCGGCTGGCAAATGTTAACGTTGTAGATGTTTGTGCTCTCCGATGAGTTTATTCTGCCGGTGGCGTGCTCATGGATCTTGAACATCAGGTCGCAACAGAGCATATTGTTGATCTTTAATGGTGGCAACAGAGTGATCTTGTGCCCCGGTAAGTTTTGTTCCTTAAAGTGATAGATTTCCCTGCTTATGTTTACTAGTGTGTACAATATACTCTTGGTGGTGTCATATCCAACGAGGAGCTGTCGAGTGTCTTCTTTGCCGCAGGCCTTCCACAAAATCTCCTCATTACTAAAGCCCGTGTCCTCATAAGCCTCGCTTTCACTAGTATTATGTGCTACATGCAATGATGCATCGATGAACTTCAGCGGCAAAGATAATTCGTCGTTGGGTTTTATTACACTAATTGCGGTAAGTCCATCACTGTGAGTGCTCTTTAAGGACATTTTCAGAAATACGTTCCGATCCATTTTGTTTATCACTCCCAAGGAGGACTTCACTTTGATCAGCTTCTGGGCAGATCCAATCAAGGAAATATCGAATACTATTCGGCTTTTCGTCAAGAATTGCGAATCTAACGTAGTGGTTCGGAAAAACATTCCAACTTTGTCTACCGATATTGGTCCAATCAATGTCCAGCCATGGATTTGTACAAAGATCTGGTGTAAATTCAGTTGGTGAGAGTGTACGTGTCTCAGTTTACTTTTCTGGGTAAAATCAAATGTTTTCGTTTCGTTGGGCTGCACAGAATACCAATTCTTTATCAATTCAAACTGCTGTAAATCGGAACATGTTAGATCTCCAAGCGGAGCATAGATCGGCTTGAAAAGAAGAGGTGTTCCGCTGAGATTCTGCAGAGCGAATGGAATAAACGGAGAGCGTTGTCTAAAGTTCTTGGCTACATTGTCATTAAAGTCGTTCGTCCAGTTCTTCAGAACCATGTTGAAAAGTTCTATAAATGTGGAGGTAACATTTATCTTGAGCATCTGCTTGCTGGAAATCTGAGTCTCAAATCGTTTTTTACTGTCCAAGTGGCCCTTGGTGTACTTCCACTTTAAGTTGGACTCCCACGTCTCCGCCACCGGTTCCCATCCACTTAGACGACGATTGTAGTAGTTCACGGACGCTTCCGTGTCAATACTACCCGAGCTGTAGTGTCGAATGTTAGTCGCCTTGGGATTGGGATCCTGGGTTTTAAAAGTAAAGTTCAGCAGGAACTTCGAGAGGGAAACTTCTAGCAATGGCACATCGGCATCCATACAATCGTCAATTATGAACACCGATATGAGACTGGCGTCCACCACAGCGGTTTTCATTTCCAGGGCGGGATTTCGATAGGTATTCTGCTTTTGCTGGGACAGCCAAAGTGCTGCATCGTTGATCCTCCAATTATTCACTTGCATGGCATACAGACAGTCGGAAAGCTCAAAACCCATTGCTACGAGGGGAGCTACTTTCTCCAGATCAGAATCAGCCTTTGAAATAACATTCTTTGATCGTGAAGTTTGGGTGGGCAACAGTCGAGCCATTCGCGAAAATAATTTAACATCCACATAGGACAGCCGAATGTTTAAATGTTTTTGAATAAGAATGTTCAAGCAATTACTCCGTAGCTCTATGTTCAAAGTGAACGGATCGATTATGGACAAAGCGCTTTCTTCTTCGGCGTCTAGGGTGCAGGAAAATATTTCCAAATGGTTAATGTCGAGGGATAGAGGCACAATATTACTGTTCGGCTTGTAACAAATAACAGTTGTACTCTTCAAAATTATTGCGTTCGAATCCAGACGACTGCATTCCTCTGCGAAAATGATTTCGGAATCCGTAATATTCACCACGTATTCAGTGGAAACGCTGTTGTCGATCTGAGGCTTTTGTGGAACCTGATTCGTCACATTATTTACAACGGGTGCCGGTGAGTCTTCTTGCAAATATGATTTTAATTGGTCCAGAAAACTGAGCAGGGCAAATACTCTCATGTTATTGAGCATTATTGTGTACTTGCAAAAATTTGCTTTTTTCCTGCAATGGATTTCAACTTGCACGGAATTCTCGACACGCACCTCTTTTTTCGATGGTTCCAATATGTTTTTAAACACGTTCTCATTGCTCTTATCGGGTTCATTCCTTTCATCAACAATTAGAATATTGCTTGATATTAAATCAATGTCTTGTGAACCGTCGCTAAAAAGGTCGATATCCAGAGTGGACTTCAAGAAGTGGATGCATGCCAAAGGTTCTATCACAGCACTTTGCGAAGTATTTAAAGCCAGGAGTAGTGACACGTCTTCTAGTAGAATTCTAATCGATATTAGAATGGATACAGTTTTAGAAACTTCATTTTTCGGTAACAGATTAATTGTCGATAACCTTTCAATGGATGTACAACTGTTATTATGGTAATTCATGTAAATGTCATCCGTTTGCTCTCCAATATTGTTGTTCAAAAAACTTCTAATTAATTTGTATTGCTGAATATTGATCATACCACTCAATTTGGAGAATGTCCCTTGAACGCTGATGTCTGGACAAACACGATGAATATCCGCCGAAAGATTTCGCTCCAATTGCAGGTGAAGGAAACACGACTCATTAAAGAATGGCTGACCCAATCTTAAGAAGTTCATATCAGCGATTACAATTCGATTCTTCTCTTGATCAGCTTTTGCTTTCATTGAGCTCCTTTCGCCGGAGAATAAGTTTATATTAACCAGGTCTATTCGCATTACATCCAGGATTTCGCTTTTACTTGGCGATGCACTCATTTTGCTTATTATATTATCGTCACTGGCAAAATGGAAACTATTTCTCAAGGTAAATTGACCAAGGTAAGCGATTATTACTTCGTTTCTGTTATAGGAAGACGGAAGTACAATAACTGGAGAATCGGCTTGAATAACTAGCTTCATTTTTGATGGACGCATATTCTGTTCACTTCCATGACTCTGCTTCTTCAATTTTCTTATTACAGGCTGTTCAAATATAGAAATGAATTAAAATAAATTAAAAACATGCAAAGATTTTTGAATATTACCGTTTGCAATTGCAGCAAATCTTTAACAAAAACATGTAATTCGGTGGAAAAACGTTTAGTATGAATATAATGCACGGCAGACATGTTAATTCGTAGGGTTGAGTCGGTGTCCAAAGTGTTTAATGCCTCCAAATCGACCAGTTTTCTAAGAATATAAATTATTTTTAAGAACTTGAAACAATTCTAAGGAAATAAAGTAACATGGAAACTTACTTTTTATAAACAAAGTTTAAAGCTTCTGTACCACTTGTAAGAAACTTTTGCTTATAAATGTTTCCATATTTTGTAAGGTCATAAACAGACACGGATCCCAAGCAGCCTTCAACAATTTTGGAAAAGGGGTCCTGAAGAATCACGAAAACAGCATTTGACACATTTACCCTAGATAAGAGAGACTCATTTCGAATCAGAGTAAAGTTGAAGCTTCTTATTGACACCTTCAGTTTACTGCAAAACTCGTCAATATCTGAAATAAAAAATATATTAGAAATAGTCAGGAAAATTTACTAATGGTTACTTACGTTTTTCAACAAGTTTCTTCTCTTCTGTGTACTTTTCATTGAAGTTGTCAACAGAAACAAGGCCGAAAAAGTCGAAAATTGTATACCAGCGTTCCACGCATATAGCCAAGTTCAAGCAATTAAATTGAATTGAACTAGATTGTTCCAGTTTACTCTTTTGAGCAGATCGTCCTGTATGTGACTTGTAAATAACTAATGTTTGACTCTGCTTTTTTCTGCCCAATTCACTTTTTTTGCAAGATGTAAACTTCTTGTCTCCGTTAAACACTTTGACCTGCATGTAGTTGTAGAAGCAGGAAGGAACGGAATTAGATCTACTTTTCAGAGAATTACAATAGCTTGGCAAATCGGGACACGAAGATGATGTCATTTCATTTTTCTTAATGTTCTTTTCCAGATCAATTGAAGTCACCATATTCCTAAACGGTGATGCAATGTCCGATTTTAAGTCCTCCATTAACACAGACTTTAACACGACTTCCACATCTTTGTCAAATCCTTTGGCAATATGCTTTACATTAAAGTCTTTGAATGTTAAATTAATCAAATCGTTGTGGTATTCATTCTGAAGGTTAATTTGAAATACAGGCACTGAGAACTGAATGATCGTGCTAATAATGGGTTCATCCTCAATGCTTAAAGGTGGTTCACTATCTCCGTTTTGATCCAGATCTTCCGAGTCATTCAAAAGTCCATTCGAGAAATTAGTCGCATACCGAATACACTCCAAAAGTAGCTCATATTGTTTCCGATTTAGGGAAACTTTCAGGGCTTCCACCATACTTCCTGTTATCTGTGTTTTAATAAAGAATTAGAATATAGCAAATAAATTAAAATTGTGCTAATAACAACTTACGGACAAACTATTAAGTTTTTTTTCTTGACCATTATCTTCACCATATCCGGCATAAAGGTGTAAAGTAATTGCTGTGTCATGCAAAATGGGAATTGCATCCTTATTTTTAGCAGGATGAACGTTGAAACTATAGTCGCGTTCATCAATGTTCAATGAGTATACGTAAGTGTTTTTGATTTCAATTGTATACGATTCATTAAAATCATCCGAATCGCACTTAACTGCATTTGAGCAACTAATTTTTCCCAAATTTGCAATTAATACATTTGTACTCGCATTGGAAATCGGCAGAATAATTATTGGACTGCTAATTATAATATCTAGCCTGAAAAAATTGAAATGTTAATTATTGAATTCGTAAATGTACAATTTCAATTAAGTTTACCAATTTTCCTGGTGATTTCGCTGCGGGTATACTGGTCCGATTTGCTCGACAGCCCTAATCTGTTGCACAAACTCTTTTGCCATATCTGTAGCTTTATTACCAATGGAGGTAGCAAATTCCCTAGAAATATTTAAAAACCCTTTTGAGATGCACTACTAGGAAATGATTTTAAACTTACCGCAGGCTCCGCTTGAAATGCGTAATGCAAGCGTTTACATCCCGTAAAAATCTGGGACAGTGAGTATATGAAGCAGACGCCATTCGCATTTGGAAGGTGCAGGTAGTTTGGTCACTCCAATGGCTTTGAAAACTAATTGCATCACTTTCGTCGCTTTTTTCTTCATTGTAATTATTTGAGTATATTTCATTGGAAAGCTGACTGAGAACGGTTTGTTTATTGGTGTCGGAGGCTCTCAAAATTTGATCACGGCCAACAGAAAGAATCCTCGGATGGCAGAAGGCTTCTGATGTAATGTCGATAACTTGTATTCCGCCAAGAGATCCGAAAATCGAGAGATCCGATTGAAAAGAGGCATTGATTTTAGCTTCCGTCAACGTAACAGTTCCAACTTTTCGACCAACGTTAAATTTGTCTCTCTTGATGGTATACAAAAGTAAGATATTTAATCGGAAAAAATCAAAGAATATTTCATTATGATTTTTACTATCGACTTGGTCATCCAATTCAATGGGTACTTCAGTCGATTCATTGGTTGGTTCTGGGCTTTCATTTTGAAATATATTTTGCGCCAAAAGAGTCCGTTTTGCGAAATTAAGAATTTCAAGAATAGTATCCTGATTTGCTGATGAAAAATGTTGAAAAATAATCTTTCTGATGTTGATGAAAACCAAAAATATAAATACCAATTATGTCCAAACTGTTAAACGTGATGTTAGTAGTGTGAAGTTGCATTGAATTGCTTTCATTGGGTGGAACAATTTTAATGTCAACCGATATAAGCGCCGTCGAGTCCTCATCCTCGCAAAATTCTGTTGTTCTATCTCCTAAAAATGCAATATCATAAAAAATTAAAAATTAAATGTTGGCTAAATATTATGGTAAGGCCAAATATTAATTAGCAAATGTTCATTGTTAATATGCACTTAGCTCGCATTATAAATTAAAACCAGGATCCTCTTCTTATATTGTACATACCCATCTTAATATTTTGAACTGCTTTTGTAATCATGTGCGGACTAGTAGCCCTATCAAAAAAATTTGGCGATCCAGGCGAAGTTGGCGAAACAATTGCACTATGCTTTAGGCTGCCAGATAAACTATCCATTCTATAAAATGCATAAATATTTTTGAAAACAGGTTTGATTATTTTAGATTTGGTATGAAATAAACAATGCACAGACAATCAGGCATGCAGAAAACCTTATTTAACTAGTAAGTCATTCTAAAAAAATTTCTTAAGTCAATAAATTCTCTTCTTTAGTTTTATTAAGCGCTGCCAACAATAAAAAGCAATCTAAAAAGCGTTTGCTTTGGTTTTTAAGGACGTACATACCCGACATGTCGATGACTCGCCACTAATAATTCAAAATCAGGACCGAAAGACTGAATGGCATCTACTAAGAGCAAACTGTGAACCGACATGGAAATATTCATCTCTTTTGATTCTTTAGTTAAACCAGCTCGTGCACCGATAATTTGGAGCTCAGCAATACTTCTGTCAGTCGATTGCATTTCTATCACCAGTTGGTCCATTACAAACTCAATGACTACGCGACTTCTGTCGTCCTCTGCCAAATTTTTGATCCTCTCACTCGCGTAAATCGTGTTGCTTCCTCTGTAAATGTTTTCCATTTCCCTTGAAGCTTTTATGATGGGTTTCATAATGTTACAACAATTATTAATGAGCTCTTCATTCCCATGGATTAATATTGTTGGACAGGTGCCAAAAAGCATAAATGATGGATATTCTGGATCAACAGTGAATATATTTCTCTGTTCCAGAGTAAGGTTTATGTTAAATTTATCAATCAGGTGAAAGTTCGACGATGTTTTTAAGCAAGCTTGCCATCTTTCTTCGTACTTGCAAACCAAAACTTGAAGGTTTGTGAAATTGATCAGGTATTTATCGTAAATCTTATTATGCAGAACGTACTCCAATTGAACATTTTTGTTTAGAAAGCTTTCCGTTTTCGGATTTTCAAGAAGGGTCGGAGATTCAGAACCACTTTTTTCTGATGCGGGTGGTGTCGAACATGGAGTCAAATAGGTTTCATCATCATCGCTTGTATTTTCCGTTACAGTCGATTCTATCACAGGTATAATTCTCTTAACCTCCATTTTTCTCATTTCCAGTTTTCCGAAGTCCAGCAAGACCATTAGCGAATTACTAACTTTGTAATTTTCCAAGAAAATTATACGTGGTGCAAAAATTTCGATTTCGAACATCCAAATCTTGCGGTTTACCTAAAACAACAAAGTCATTAGGATAGTAAAAAGGAATATTTAAGAAGATTTACTCACCTCATTGCCACTAAACATTTGATTCCAGTTTTTCATAAAGTCTGCTTTCTTCTCGATTCTATTGCGCGGTGAGTATTTATTGGTGTTTGAATCCGCCAAAAAATCTAAAAGCCACTGAATTGCGTCCTCATTATAGATAAGATCTAAGCCTTTTGATTTGATATTAAGCTGAAATCGTAAGTGATTACAATTTTCGTATTGTAATTGGAATAGGGTGTCTTCCTGTAGCGTATTTTTAACTACTTGGTTTGGCGTAGCTGTATTTCCTGTTTGTGGCTTGATTAAATAGTTGTGCATTGTTTCACTACTGGTTTTATCTATTAAATACACTTCTTGCAATGATATGCCCACAGTATAAGAAGTTAACTGTGGGCTCAACTGGAGGTAGGCAGAGAAGTTATTCAATTGCATTTCCATTGATTTATTTCGGCCATCACTTAATCTATCTTCGGACTGAAGGATTACCGATCCTTTGAGTAGCTTGATTGAAAAGTGCCCAAAAACAGCATCGCTTTTTAAATCCGAAGAGTTCTGAAGTGAGTTTTCCAAGGCAACTAGAATATCGTCTTCCAAATGTTTCAGTGATTCATCCTGTTCGATATTAGGGGTACTTGGGCTGTTGGCATACCAGCCCATCCAGTTGGGAAACCAATGAAAGAGCATATTCTTTCCTTGCTCGTTCTGTGATTCAAAGGAGAAACCTTTTGTGAACACTTTTTCAAAACATATCCTTCTCATAATGGTTAAATCTGAGATCTCTCTGTCGCTCTCAACGTAAGCTTTAAACTCTTTATCTGCGCTGGACAGATTTTCGTTTGGATTCAAAATAATCGTTTTATAGAGTAGCATGTAACGAAGATTGTCCTTGAGAACTATCCATTTTTCTTCATTCTTTTTAAAGTCAAAACCATGACAAACGGTAGCATATTTCCACCACGAACTTGGATTGCTTTCCACGCTACAATTTGGCCGTTTTAACCTGTATTGCCGAACTTCCTTAACTTGTCGGATTTCCGAGAGCTTATCTAACATCTGTAGCCTCTGGACCTGGAGAATAAAAAATTATACATTTTTAATTTTCATAAACATGAAAAAAAAATAATAAATTGATAGAATGATAGGAAATTTACTTTAATGCTTATCTTATTGGGGAATTTGTACGTTCAGTTAAAGGCTTGGTTATGTAGAAGTAATTAGTTTGGGCAGTACAAAGTTTTATTATATAGTAAAAAATAATGTCTCTGTAAAGTCAAAGTTCAAATGTATTAAAAGTATGAACTTTGGGCCTGCTTTAATCATCCACTCCCAAAATAAATACTTCTCCTTAGGTATAGTTTTGAAATGTCGGCTCCACAACTCACCTTGGATATGTCTATGACCACCTCGGGAACCAGGAGTTCACAGGAGACTCTGGGCTTGTCTTTGGTACGTATCACCTGTAGGCACTTGTCGCGCTTCCACCTGGCCGTTGCGCAAATGGGCTTGATGATGAAGTTGTGGGGCCTCAAATCGCAGGTCGAGTGAAGTTTCTCGAGGATCTCCTGGTTGGAGTACGACTGACATTTGATGTCCTCGTGCAGCAGATCCCAGTAGACCGAGAGCTCTTTGAGCTCCACCAGCTTATAGTTCATTTCGTTGTTGGTCATTTTGTACGACCCATTGGTCCAATCACAGTCGCAGCTCTGGGCGGTCAGGGAACCGATCTTGATGCCCGTGCATATCCTGCTCTTCCCGGTGTCCACGATGTCCTCGAATCGAAAGTGTACATCGGATATCTTGAGTTCGATGTTGTCGATGATGTTGGTGGCCATGTTGGTGCCGTACTTGAGCCAATTATTATAGGACGAGAAGTAGTAGGACTCCATTTGCTTGCCCTTTTCGGACCGCCATCCTGCTTCTGCGGCGTCCAGCACGGCCAGCTTGTACTCCAAGTCCTGGACCTTCTCCTTCTCGTAGTCCCAGTTGTCCAGGTTCTTTGGACAAATGATGCAGAACAGCCCTTCGATGGAGATGCACCAGGGTGAAGTCCTAAACTGGCGGACCGGAACCTGGAGTTTGATTTTGCGTATGCTGCCGGCGGTGACTTCGACCGGCAGATTGAACGAGCGGAGGGCATCTTTGCGAATGGGTATATTCTCGAGCTCAACCTCGCCTGCGGGAAAAGATATCGTACTGTATTCGATGCGGAATAAAGATAAACAATTATATCACATTACCCGATAGCAGGGCCACCGACAACTGGGCGGAATTCAAGTTCTCCAGATACTTTCCAAGATACGTATTCAACACCCACGTTATGAGGTCTCGTAACATGCTTGTTTGTTTACCGCAAGCGCTAATCCTATTAAATATTTGTTTTTAACTTCTTTCCTCGGAACCAAAACTATAAACATATGATTGGGGACTATCTACACCGCATAAATATTGCCGAGGCACAGATGGAACGCGGAATGGGAACAGGTTGCGGAAATGGATAAGGTATGAGTAAACAGGTGTTTTAAATATTTAAGAATAATAAAACAATTAATATTTATATACACAAAAATTTGTATCTAATTGGGAGTTCTTAAATTACAGTTTCCTTAATTTTCTTCTGTTTTCTGATTAAGCAGTATGTTATCGGTCCTGTGCGATCTTATCGGTCCAGGTACCGTCACTAATTAAAGGCAAAAAAAAAAAAAAAAAATCCCGAGACGTTCGTTTTTTTTATTATAATGGCCGATCCCAACGTACCAAGAGGAGCTGCAAGCTTGCAGGTATTTCATTTGGATACATTACTGTTTCAAGATCATTAATAAAACTCCTTTCTTAAGAATGTGTTGAAATACGCGGTGAAACACCACGATCCAGAAGTGGAAGTTCCAAAGGACGAAACTGCAGATGTTGAGGTATGTAAACATTTTGAACTTGAATTAGAATTAGGATTTTATTCACCGCTGATCCTAAAACCCCATAAAGTAATTTGGTAAAAAATATATATTCGTGACCTAAGCAGTGAATCAGTCGAATCATCTGGAACTTATTTGTCCATGTGCTTCTCCCAGGTGGAATTTTATTATTTGAGGGTATTTGAATGAAATGTTTTTTAATTGGATTACAAAATGTATTCATTATTTATTAAAGCTGTCATTATTTTGTTGACATTTTAATCATCAAAAACTTTTTTTAAATTCATGTAAACCATTTTCCAACTCATCTTACATTATTCTATTTTTTACAGAGAACACAATTTTTGGCCAATGCATTGAATGCCATGCAAGTGGATACTTCGGCGGCCCTGAAAGCGGCCCTAGTCATATTGAACAGCGATGAGGCCAGCACAGATGACCAGATGGAAAGCTTTGATGTCATAAGGAGCCACATCGACGATATCGACAATGCCATTTCCCTGGTGAAGCTTGGCGGGACGACAACATTACTTCGCTATATAACAAGTGATGCGGATAGCGAGGTTCGAGCCCTGGCACTTAATACGGTCGCTGAGGTGGGACAAAATAATGTATTTTGTCAAAACGCCCTGGTAGAAGACAAAATCCTACCTGTTCTGACAAAGAACTTGAGCGATGCCGATCAAAACATAGTACGATGTTCCTTGTATGCGATATCATCGCTGGTCCGGAACTTCCTGCCTGGATATAATGAATTTAAGAGAATAAAGGGTATCAGGGCTTTGATACCCTGTCTGAAATCTACAAATTTAAGCGTTTACGTAAAGGCCGCGTTCCTTATTGCATCTTTAACGTCTGTCGACCAGTCTATCAGAGGTATTCGGAAATTATTTTTGTAAGCATCTGTGCACATGTAATCTTTACCGTTGTCTTTATCTTGCAGATGATTTTGTCAAAGAAGACGTGTTTCCTATTCTAGTGGATAACCTAACATCCGTTGACGACTTTGATATCAAACAAGAGGCTACTCTCTTCGCACTATCGTCACTTTCACTGGAATCAGACTTAAAACTTTCCACGGACAAACGCGAGGAAATCCTATCAACGCTCCAACAAATGATTTCTAAAAACAAACAATTGGAAAATTGCGAAGTAAGGTTTTAATTTATCTAACGCTATATATCATATTTCATACCTACTTTATTTACAGGACATGGTTAACCATGCCAGAACTATTGTGGACAACTTAAATGCACATTAAGGGTTAAAACAAATAATTTTTTCACAGTAATTGTAAGCTAAATAAAAACTGTTTTCAATATATATCTAATTTACAAAACTTTTAGGGAAACACATTCCTGTGTTTTTAATTTTGAAACAATTTATTAATTTCAATTTGTCAGTTATGTTGGCAATGTGTCAAAATCTTCTCCAACTGAAACGATCGGAACGTGTTCCAAATTAACTTCAATCGGGTTGTCGCAGAGCCTATTCCGTTTCGCAAATATATTCCAATCCATGACTTGAACGGCATGCAGGCTTTCAGCCTCGTTATGATGCCGCAACACCATGGATTCCTAAAGAATAATAACAATAAATAATCTCAATGATAATATATGTTGTCGGTAAACGAACCTTGATTTTCTCCCATTTATCATCGACATCTTGCAACCAGCTGAGTAGCAACCGTCCATTAAATCGGCAGCGGGCGCTCTTTTCCTTTTCGTCCTGCTCTGGTGTGATCATGTTGTAGACTTCATCGTCCTTTAGGTATGTACAAACGGAATAGGGAGCCGGTTGGCCAGATATGCTCCTGGCAGCCTTCGAGTGAACTCGTATTATCTCCTGCTCAACATTCATGCATAGTTTTTCCCGCTCCACGGTGTGCGCTTGGATTAAGTCTCGTCTGGCCTTCTCCTGGTCCTGATAAATCCTTTCCATGGCCTGCGGCACAGTGTGAGGAATATCTGGAGCTGAAGTTTCCGCATTGCGACTTAATAAATACGATTTCTTCGTCAGCAGGTAGTCGTTGTAGCCCTGCGGAGGTCTTGGCTTAACCGGATACAAGCTCTTCCACTTCTTCTCGATCTGACGTCGGATGCTCAAGAACATCTGGAAGCCATTGGTGAAGGGATGGTCGTGGGGGTGAGATTCTTCTGAGTTCACTCCGGAATCCGCGGCATTTGAATTCTTCGAACTGTCGTCGGTGTTCTTCGGCCGTATCTTTCGCTTCCGCGGATGGAGATCCACGTTTGAGGGATTTATCTCCTTAGACGAGGAAGTTGAGGACGTCGAAGGGCTGGGAACGTTGGCGATTGTCTCCTGGTCAAACTGGTGGCCATGCGGGAGCGGACTAGAAGTCATGTTGCCATAGGGTAGCTTCACATCCGCAGGATCGTTGGCATGATTGGACGACGCCGGCGATGGGGAACTGCTCTGCATTTGCGGGGAGGAGTTATTGGAACTGCGCTCGACACTGGTGACTCCAGTGCGATGAGAGCTCCGCAGGACCCTCAGATTCTTCTCGTCATTGAAAAGCTTTACGTTCTTGTCGTCCAGGTTTGCGGAGCAAATGCTGTTGCTCTTCTGGGGACTTTCGTGTGGACTATTAGATTGATTGGTTATAACGGTGTCGATGGAATCGCTGTTGGAGCTAACCACATAGGGCAGGGCCGCATTGCGGGAGGCCGTCACCTTGCCGGTTCTCAGCACATTGCCCTCGGTGTCAATGGAGCAGTTCTGTTGCGGGATCACAATCTTCAGTGGCGGCACCTTGAGTCCTCCGTTGTACAGGCTGTCGTTACTCTTGTAGTCATCGCTGCACTCCGTTTCGTTCTCAATATCCACATTTTTGCTTATTTCCGCCTGCTCCTTGTCGGCACTAGAGGCGCTACTTTTGTTTCCTGAAGGGGATCCCTTCGTCGTCGCTAGCTTGGAGCCTTTTTCGACCCTGGAGGAGAGTTTCAAGGAGGCCCCTTTCAAGTCCTTGCCATGCTCCGAGTCCTTGCGCTTCTTTTTCTTCACGTCCTCGCCAGATTCCTCGTAATCCTCCTCTATGTCTGAGTAACAACGCTTGGCGGCCGAGGTTCCCTGATGATTCGAATCGCTGTTTTTACCATCGTTGCTGCTTTCCTCCGCTGAAGACTTGTCTTTGGTGTCCAGGACCTCTTGCTTCTCGTTCAGGCAGCTCTCATCAGTCTCTGCGTCTCCTTTTTTGCATTCATTCTTCTTTAAGTTGGGGCGGGATGAATCTGCAAGAACGAGAATCTTATACAATACATTTGATGGCTGTGTGATTTAGTTTGGAACAATATACAGTTATAAAAAACGGGATCAGCAAACTATTACTTTCTAAATGTTCCTTTAGAAATAGTTTGTTTTTAGCTATTTTATATTTATCTACTTTTAGTTAATGTATTACAAATTTGAATATTTAATGATGAACAGTCGAAACCAGTTTTTCGGATACCTTACTTTATTCCTGTTTTACGTGCGTAGAGAATCAGATACATTTATGTACATATGTAGACGGTGTAGTACCATTTCTATATGTATGTATGAAGCTGAATTCCCACGGCATGAATTGAAATTTTGGGAGCAAACTTAAAAGGGCTATGCCAATGCGAGCAATTCTAACTAATCCATACTTTATGGGCTTAAAACACATGTGAAAAACAAGGCTTTTCTCTTCACTTTCTGTATATTTACCTGTCGAAGCTGAAGTCATTTGAATAAGGAGAGCCATTTGTTGCCTTTCAGACATGGGCGTGTTTGAGTTCGATCTGGGTTGGGTAGCTCCTGTATTAAATCCTATCCCCTTCGGTCTTGGGGGTGGCATACTCTTTTGTTCAGTTTGTAAAAATTAAAATATAGAACAAAAACAGAGACTTGTAAAAGTCTTACAAATTTAATACAAAAAGAATAGTAGGCCCGTATCTTGAATGCAAAAATATGCCGGCTTGCGAATATAATAAGTAATGCCTTTTAAAATGTTATAAATTTAAAACAATTAAATTAAAAAATATATATAATAAAATTTTACTTTTTTTAAGCTAGTGAATTAAATGAATACCTCCACTTTCTTTGCAGTTTCCAAACATTTTACTGATGTCTACATTTGCTCTAAGAATCATGATTGATTTTTTAAAACTATTTTATAAAGGTTTGTATTTCTAACTGCTTTATCTTAATTATTTTTATATATATTTAATTTAGTTCTGTATATTTTATGTTGTTGTTTTTATAGTAGGGTGTCGATTCCTACTCTTGGCAGTATGACCACTAATAAAACGACTAAAGATACCGAATCGTAAAAAAGACATCTCAACGCCCCGGCTGCGGTCACTCTCGGTTTATTTTAGAAGTGTTGCAGTGTAAGTTATTTTTATAAAAAATCGTCGTTTAATTCGGATTTTTAAGGAGTTTGTACAGTAATACAACTGGTAACAAGCCAATAGGTTTAAGGGCTCTGCGAGATATTTTGCATTGCAATTGCAACTGGATTTTGTAAGCAAAATTCTGTTCACGCACACATAAACATATGTACTTGTGCGTATGTGTGTATGTTGCAAGTAAATATAACCACGGCTGCCACTTGAAGAAAAGTTTGTGCTGGAAAATATGATCCATTTAACATAAATAATTGAGTGCGATTGGAAAAGTACCCTATCTGCTTCTCGTGTGGCGAAAACAAACACAAATTAGGGGCCTTTTGCCGCCTACTTCTCCCATCTTATGACGAATATGGAATCGAATGTCTAATGCACCGAAACTTTATGTTTATGTGTTAATGGATTTAATGTACATAAAGTGACTCACTTTTTTAATACGCTGGAATCGAGAGAGCTAGTCGAGGGTGTTGTAACCCTATTTGTAATGTTATTGCCCACTGCTTGGAGCTTTTCCGGCTAAAAAAAGCAGAAACTTTGTTGATCTTGATAAAGAATCGAGTGATCCCGTCATATTCGACCCACAATCTCTTTTTACGCAATCTGATTTTCCAATTCGAAAGGCGTGTGACGAAAGACAAAGATAATGGAATAACACCATATAATAGCAGTATCTAGTTGTAGACTATTTTCGTGATAATATTTGCAACAAGTCTATTAGGGTATTAATAGCTTCGGTCTATAAAGACAAAACTCCTTGGTGTTGATGTAAGCAGCTATTTTTCGCTCTTTGTTTTTTGTTTATTGCATGACGCCAAGTGTAATTAACTTTCGCCATAATCATAACTATAATAAACGATTTACTAAACCTTTGATACTTTTTTACCAAAGTGACATGTTTATGTAAATTTCACCGGTTAAGTTGATAAATAATAAATATAGGAAAAGTCCTACAAGGACACATTCGATAAAAATCGAATATATTGCCACCCCCTATTTTCCAATTGACAAACTTTATAAGTTGTGTAATTTTGTAAAAATATAATTCCGATTGGCTAAAAAAATCTTTTTAACTTTGATATTCAGCTATTCAAAATATTTGTCCTTTATTTTGTGTAATTTCTTACTTTAAGTTATCGCCAATACGAATGTAATAAAGCGGGAATATTCGATTTCCAACCCCCTTTTTAACGTACATGCGCACATTGAATTTTCTTTTTCATCGTATTGATTAACGCAGCTTGAATCATTTTATACACGGTTAAAATGATTGTCTCCAAAGCTATAAAATCATACAGGCTGTAAAACACATTAAATACCTAGACAAACCCCTTTAAATTCTGAGATCATTCATATTAGTGCACTTAAAGATCACCAAGGTTTGTTAAAGCCCTTTTTAACGAGGTTTTTGTACATGTTTTGCAGACAAAAAATCGAGAAAATCGGCAAAATGACGCAAATGTCGCAGGACGAAATAATAACCAATACGAAAACAGTCCTCCAAGGCCTCGAAGCCTTGCGAGTGGAGCATGTTTCGATTATGAACGGAATCGCAGAGGTCCAGAAGGACAACGAAAAGTCGGACATGCTGCGAAAGAACATCGAGAACATCGAACTGGGCCTGAGTGAGGCTCAGGTGATGATGGCCCTGACATCCCATCTGCAGAACATCGAGGCCGAGAAGCAGAAGCTCAAGACACAGGTGCGCCGCCTCCATCAAGAGAACGCCTGGCTCCGCGACGAGCTAGCCAACACGCAGCAGAAGTTCCAGGCATCCGAGCAGCTGGTCGCCCAACTGGAAGAGGAGAAGAAGCACCTGGAGTTCATGGCCTCCGTGAAGAAGTACGACGAGAATCAGGAGCAGGACGACACATGCGAGAAATCCCGCGCCGATCCGGTGGTGGAGCTGTTTCCGGACGAGGATAACGAGGACAGAAACAACATGTCGCCCACTCCGCCCAGCCAGTTCGCCAACCAGACTTCCGGCTACGAGATTCCAGCTCGTCTACGAACTCTGCACAATCTGGTCATTCAGTACGCATCGCAGGGCAGGTACGTTTCATCCATAAATATTAATCCTTTTAAACTCTTAAGTCTTATTTTATCATTTTAATGGCTCATGCAACTTATAAACTTATATTTCTACTGTCAAACAAATTGTTAAAAAGGAAAGTCTTAATAATATTTACAAATAATATGCAACTGGAAATATTTGAAAAATAATTTTTTAACTTTTTAAAACACGCATTCTTATTTTCTGACAATATCTTTATCTATATCCAGATACGAGGTAGCCGTTCCCCTCTGCAAACAAGCTTTGGAAGATCTCGAAAAGACAAGTGGCCACGACCATCCCGATGTAGCAACAATGCTGAATATTCTGGCCCTCGTGTATCGTGATCAGGTACGTCTTTGCGTTGATTAACTTAATTTATACAATCTTTAATTAAAAACTCTTCATGCCATTCAGAACAAGTATAAAGAGGCCGCCAATTTACTGAACGACGCTCTGTCGATTCGAGGAAAAACTCTGGGCGAGAACCATCCAGCCGTGGCGGCCACGTTGAACAATCTCGCCGTCCTCTACGGCAAACGGGGCAAGTACAAAGATGCCGAGCCCCTTTGCAAGCGTGCCTTGGAGATCCGGGAGAAGGTCCTGGGCAAGGATCACCCCGATGTTGCTAAGCAACTCAACAATCTCGCCTTGCTCTGCCAGAATCAGGGCAAATACGACGAGGTTGAGAAGTACTACCAGCGAGCTCTCGACATCTACGAATCAAAACTGGGTCCCGATGATCCCAATGTGGCCAAGACAAAAAATAACCTTGCTGGCTGTTATTTAAAGCAAGGACGATATACCGAGGCTGAAATCCTCTATAAGCAGGTCTTGACGCGTGCCCACGAACGTGAGTTTGGAGCGATTGACAGCAAAAACAAGCCTATTTGGCAGGTGAGTTTTTGTCATACTGTTTGGCAAAGTAAGTTCTTAATACTTACCCTACAAACCCTAATTTCCAGGTGGCCGAGGAGCGTGAGGAGCACAAATTTGATAACAGGGAGAACACCCCATATGGCGAATACGGCGGTTGGCACAAGGCTGCTAAAGTGGATTCCCCCACGGTAACAACCACTCTAAAAAATCTGGGAGCACTTTACCGGCGTCAAGGCATGTTCGAAGCTGCCGAAACCCTGGAAGACTGCGCAATGAGGAGTAAAAAAGAAGCCTACGATCTAGCTAAACAAACAAAGGTCTCACAACTGCTAACATCAAACGAAAAGCGACGATCAAAGGCAATTAAAGAGGATATGGATTTCTCGGAGGAGGTAAGTCTTAAATTTCTGGTAGCTAACCGCCGATTGACCTCAATTTTTATCGTTCCAGAAAAATGCGAAACCATGAAAATATTATTTGTTCATCGCCCACAACGGAATCTTTATGTTTATGATTGAAAGTTAACAACAAACACACACTTTATTTATTCATTCCTTAATATACATAAGCTCTCAAGCATACATTAGCAAATAAACAACGTTTTATACCTTGTTATTTCGTCAAAAAATATGTACCGCTTTTAATAATAAACCAAATATATTTAACATAAACGTGTTTATTGTGTTTGGCGGTGGCAAAAGCAGTAAAATCTTTCATTTACGATGGAATTCAACTTAACATTTATTAATGATAACAAACAGTACAATAAGTTTGCCCATGATAAGCTATAAGTTAGTCGCTATCATTGTCATTTAAAATTGAGGAAACGATTCCAGCAAACTGCTCTGCTCTATCAAGAAATTGTTCTCGAGTGAGGCTCGTATCATTACGTAAACTTTGCGCAGTAAGAAGTAAGTTTTCAAAGTCTTTCAGTTGACTATCGAACTCGTCCGAACTCATTTCCTCTTTGTTTTCTGAAAATAAAGTATATTAGATCGATTGTTGTTTTATCTCTTAAAACATTTGTACGTACCAGAACCAAACTTGACATTGGACCAAACTACATTTTTTAAACCTTCTACGACTTCCTCGTAGTCCTTTTCCGGTTCATCTGAGTCACTCTCAATATTGGTTTTCAACGTTATTATGTCAAAGAAGAAATTGGTTCGCTCTTTGATTTCGCCAAAGGATAATCCACTTTCTTCACCTGAAGTAGAAGCTGTTAACAGAAATCCCAGTTGGATCTGTTCATTTTTTGCTAACGTCTTGGGAATAGTTTCAATAAACGAAGTCTGAAATTAAACATATGTTTTAATAAAAGTTATACGATTATTCTTGATGATTTAAATTACTTACATCTTTGGAGTCAAAGTAAATGATTAACGCCTCAGTCGCCTGAAGGATTTTCTCAGGAACGCTTTCTAATTTTCCAGAAAAAGGAATTAAATTGATTGATGTGTCGTAGTACTTGGTTTTAATAATGCATTTGTAACAATTCAGTGAGCACTCTGTTGAAGTCGATTCCTTGGGTTGATCCACTTCGGTAAAAATGTCTGTAACAGAAGTCAATGGAGTTAATGAGAAGTTAATGGAGATTATAGAAAGATTATATATTTTTGAAAATATAATTAATGCCCATAAAATCCCTGTCATTTTATTAAGTGATATTAAAGCCCAGATGGCTAAAATTAATTAGCATGATTAGGCGAACTTAGCAATATTAGTATTACTCACAAATTTGTAGTTTTATTTTTATAAACAAACCAACAAAGCTCTGACAACGTGAGAGCTCTCTAGCCCCCAATTCAATGAACATTAATGAATGTTAGTAACCTATTTAATACACTACTCGTACTTTCGACTATTTCCATTGGAGTGGTTGCTCCGTAGGATAAAACCAAGACGACCGGATCCATTCTATTAAAATTTCTTTATTTATTTCAGTCAACAAAAAAAAAAAGCTAAGCTGCAGTGTGACCAAATCTTAACAGTGCAAAGTTCCGATTTGGGAAAAATAAAAAAGCTCAGATTTATACTAACGAATTTGCATCGTTATTTAGTTGAAAACTATTTTAAGAATTTTAAAATTTTGTATTTAGTTTCATAAAAGTTTTAGTCTTTTTGTATATCTGTTTTACATTTTTTTAGCTGCCCATATTGCTTTCTAATACTTCTCACAATAACAATTAATAAACATTTACTTATATGGCAACATATTCTTTATTATGTTTTGATTTTCTAGCTAATTATTACTGAATATTTTTGTCAAACTTTTTCAACAATTGCTGATAGGTTATATCACATTTTGGGACTTCGCCAATGTCATTTTCATAGACCCTCTTGGCCCTTTCGAAAGCCTCTATGATGCAGGATCTAGAAAGCAATAAATAAATTAATTTATAATATTACAAGGACAAAACTGTACCCACCTAAATAACTTCTGGTGCAGAACGTAGGCGCTTACATGACCAGCATCCAAATATCGTACTTCCGCTCCAGGCCATATATCCTCGAGGCTGGAACATCCTTCCCGCGGCACATAGGCGTCTTCCTTGGCACACACCGCAATTATTAGGGAGGTATCGAACGGAACCGAAAAGTTCTTCAGGTGGGTGCACTCATCCATCATGCCACGCATAAACTGCAACGCCTCCCGTTCCCACCAATTCGTCTTGGTTATATCTATTTTATCGGACTTGTTTTGCGCTGAGAGGGGCAGAATGAATTTCATGAGTTTTGTCAACGCCGAGCTCGCATCCTTCGAAGATCCTTCCGTTTCGATCGCAACCTTTTGACTGAGGGTGTCCTTTATATCTATTGTCAGATTGTCAGAGTCCAGTTTTGTGTTCTTCAAAGACTTGGATAAGAATATTGAACTTTCTTCGTGAGCGCATATGCCCTGTGTCTCATATTTGTCGCCGCAAGTATTGCTGTTCTCGTGCTCCTGGATCTTTCTCGTATCACTAATGTCTTCTTTCAGCTCGTGCAGAGATTGGTTAAAGTTCTGAATAAAACTTTGGCCCGCTGAAAACGCATCGTCGATCACCGTGACCATTTTGGATAGCCGTTCTCTATACTGTCCATCAGAGAAGTACTGCGTTTCCAACATGTCCCAGTTGATGGATTGACTCATAACTCCCTAAACAAAATGGATACGATTTTGATTCGATTAATCTATATCAGCGGTCGGCAGCGCCCTATTAAGTGAGCATAGGGTTTTGTTCTGCCCAGCCGCTGCTCGCTCACGTATACTGTATAACAGCGGTCTGCACACTCACTCTGATGATCTGCCCAGTGCAATTTACTCATACAAATATTAAACAAAACGTTATTGTATGTGTGTGCCGACCGCTGATCTATATTATTAAAGACTTACGGTTGTAAAAACAGCCGAAGCGGTGGACCAAGACAGGCATGGTACAAGCACCAACGGCTTTGGCCAATTCGTAGCAGCTAGTGATGCCATCTGAAAAAGAATAATTGTTTATAGAAATTCCTTAATGCTTTTCACGAGTATTGAATTACATGTCCTCCCATTGATAGTCCAGTAACGCCTAGAGGACCGAATCCATTCCTTTCGCACCAATGAAAGAGAACAAGGCACTCAAGGATGAGGCACCCACCCATCACAAAGATATCAGATACATTATGCAGGTTGGATCGTCTATTTAAAAGTATAAATTATTATTTAACAGAATGCCAATTAGCAGTTAGACTTACGTTTGGTCGTTTGGCTTTCTCAGACCATAAAATGGATTTTCCAGTATTATGGATCCAATGTTGGCGTCTTTTAGAAGGGGTTTAGCTATGAAATTTCTTCTCCTCCAAAAGAACTGAAAAAATTAAAAACGATACTTAGTGGAATTAGAACTAGATTTTATATCTATTGTTATGAAAATAGTGTTGAAATGGTCCCAAATTATTTCTTAGCAGGAAAATCACAAATCAATTACCGAATGGATGACTCTTAATTTCAGGGCAAACAAATAACTTAACGTAAGAAATTGACGACAAAATGAAAAGTTAAGAAAAAGCTTAATAAATTGCACAACTAGATAAATTTATGTGACAGAACTGAAAAGGTTTATTCTTGTGGGACCCACTTTTTACTAAATGTTGATGGGCCGATCGCCTGACATCGGACCTTTGTTGAAAGTAGACAGACATTATTCGGTTCAAACCACGGATCCATCAATGGTACTCACATGATCACCAGTTCCAGCCAAATGAATGCATACCGGCTTGTGCTTTTCATTTTTCCACTTGTTAGGGATCAACAACTGAAAATGCGCCTGTTGCGATTCCTTTGGAACAACTCCGGGTAAGTGTAACTCAAGGGGCGTTGTAAATTTCCCTTCTATCAGGGTGCTTTCTGCATAAATTTGTTTTTTCGTGATCTCCACCGGATAATCGCGAGGTACGAGCTTGAAACACGATTCCCTACTGGATATTACTTTTCGGAACTGAAATACTCTGAAATAATTGTCGTAAAACAAAAACAATTAGCAATGGGCTTTAATCAAATATTAAAAAAACGTATATTGGTATTGATATTAATTTTTCGGGGAAATAAAGTGTATGTTTGATTGAACTTCAGGAATCTTTTCCAATTTAATTTCTGAATTTTTAATAAAACATTTCTGTAATCTAATTTGGAAATAAGAAACGATATTTTTAAAAATTTGAATAAATAACATATTGATATTACTATCTTCTCTGTCGTTAAGTTTATTTCCCACTAACCTGTACGTGAGAATAAAAAATTGTTGTCATATCCAGTGTCCACTGGTTGAAGGGCACTGAAATGTAAATTAATGATGGGATCTTAAAACGAAAAAATAAATAGTCTACATCCCGTATAAAAGTCAAATTTAATGTAATGAAAAAACCATAAATTAATTTAGCATTTAACCGCATCCTTTTCCAATTAAATATACTTTTCTGAATGATATAACAAAACATGTTAGCCTGAAGTTCAATAAATCACCGAGTTGATAGGATTATTATTAACTTCGTTATTATCAAGTCTTGTTTTAATTGGTGATAACATAGAGCATTCACATGCAATCATAATCTTTATAAACGGCTATAAAGGTTGAGTGCCCTCTGCTAAAAAGAATTTTTAAAGATATCATTGGCATGTGAGGTACAATTTTAATTCTTTATTTAATAAGTTAGTATACGAATAGGTAAATAAAGATCTAGAAGTCCATAGGAGAAGACTTCGATTATTATTTACTTACAAATGTTGATATCATGGGACACTAAATTAAACTATAACTAAATCGGATCTTGTAAACAAGCTAAAACAACAACATACCAAAGTATAAACTCGTTTTCTATAATTTTTACAGCCAAATAAATAACCTAAACCAGGTCAAATTATAATAGTATTACGTAAAAATCAGCTAATTTTTGTGATTCTTCTATTGGAACACTTACCTACGCAAGTTCTCAGGCTTCCCCCATCCCTTTTCGAAGAACCTTGTTATCAGCATTCGTCGATAAAGGCTATCTAGTTTACTGGGAGGCATTTTCTCTTACTCAGTAATTCACAGTAATTTAAATTAGTGAATTTTTTTCGCCTTGCCAAAAGAATAATAAACAATTCGGCTCCTAGTGATGGGACTTTACACTATCGGCAGCTGGGTTGCAACGTCCATGGTGGTGGTGATAACCTTGCAATTTTAATATTTACAAAGTTATTTTATGTTACTTTTTTTGCAATGACTGGCGAACTAAAAAAATAAAAAAAAGGTAGACTAAATTATAAAATGTGTTTTGATATTAATGTCAATGTCACATTTTGTCATTGGTTTGGAATGGTGGAAAGTGGAACAGTTCAAATCTATCCTACCCAATTTGTAAAATATTTTTTAGACAATTTAAAATTGTTTGATGATAACTATAAATTATAAGCTCTTGTTGCTTTTTGCACTAGGAATTCTTATAAAAAAAACAATATATGCATAAACTAAATCAAAAACTTATAGTTTTTCTAATTAAGGAATATCATGAAGGAAATGGAAGGCTGCCTCTCCTCTCTTCGTAGTAAGTATACGAAATAAGGAAATTATTATGATATCATATTTGGTCAAGTTAAATGCTAAGCATGATATAAAATAAGTGTTTCAGACACTACCCATCCCAACGACTCCGACTACGATAAATAATTCAATCCACTCAAGCTCATAAAAAGTACAATTCTTATTCTCAGTTTTTATTACATTGTATCTTATAAAATATGTTACTTATTTTCCTTTGGTAGTTTTATCAATACGTATACACTACATTTATATTTGTATGTATATTATGTTTCGGGCAAACTAATTCGTTAAAAAAATTACATTTGCCCTTGTAAATACTTTATTAAAAGATTTTATAAATATACAAATAATTTATCATGGCACATTATGCATTGATGTTCCAACACGTGCATTATGTACTCGTATATACATAACTAACTTAATCCAATGTTGACTCGGCTATGTGATGTAAGTCTGAATAATTAATTATTGCGCGATGTAGGAACTCGTATTGTGCCTAGAATGGATATTTGGCTATTAGTAATTGTGCATCGAAGACATGTTTAAATGTCAACTTACGTATGAGTTGATAAGTCCCGTTCGCTGAGATCGTAATTTCCTTGTTGTGGCACAGATGTCGACACACTTCTCCAATCTAAGATGCTGGACTAAAATGCACATTGCGACGAAAATAGAACTTCGATCAGTTCCCAGGCTGAAAAACAATAAGTAATTAGTCTAGTTGATAAGGTAAAATAACTCCATTTAATTACCTGCAATGAACTGTGAGTGGAGATCGACAACCAGAATTTTTGTTGTTCTTGTAATGGTTGTATGCTTGATCTACAAGTTCTATAATGCCCCGGCAGACTTCAGGAACTTCTCCGTCCACAGTAGGCCAACCATTATACTGAAACTGTGTGACCTTCAGCGTATCATCTATTTTGCAATTCGTAACGTAAAATTCACGGCGCGTATAGTACGGACAACTTTCGCTGTGGACATATTTCACGAGTATGTGGTC
>JBAMCF010000615.1:0-36913 GCA_037075285.1 Drosophila lutescens
TTGCTGCTCCGACTTAAAATGAATAAAACTGAAAATATATAAAACAAGACCTTTTTTTAATCGGAACTACGGGAAGAATCTATTTCATTGGAACTACGGGAAGATGCTATTTCAGTGTATTTATTAATAATATTTACAATCGAAGCATTGGGATTAAAAATTGTTAATGCCTGAAGCACTCCCGGTTTTTGCTTGGCCGAATGCAGGTCTTAGGTATCCATGTCTTGTAAGCCTGTCTTCTGAAAATATCAAAAATAATTAAGATATAAATGTAAGACCAGGAATAATAAAAAGAGTAATTCTCATTGTTACATATCCATTCAAAATTAAGGGATCTCTCCAGAAATTATGCCTAGTTCGCAATGGCCGATCATTTACCCTCTGATCAGCTGTTTTATGTCGGGGATGAGAACTATGAGAAGAAAAAAGCAAATATGGGAAATGCAGGCGCAACAGTTCTGGTCCCAAGAAGTCTCGATCGGCCTGGCTGAAATAAATGTAAAATTTTGATTAAGTTAAACAACTAAGTTAGTAGTGAAGTACTATTCATACAACCATTTAATGAACACCACACACCATTTACCCCTGGTGAAGATTAAAAACATTTCAAGTGACACTGAAATGCAGAGTTTGTGTTGAAGATAGCATATGGAGGCGTATATTTATTAATGGCGAAAATATATCGAAAGTACTAACCTCTGTAACGCCGAAATAAAGATTATTAAAAGACAACATTTATTTAATCACTCACCTTTTTCTTGTTTTTTAGATTAAAATTAACTATTTTCACTTTTTTACGAAATTGAAACTAATGTGACCGTGCATCATATATTTGATAATACCAACATTCCGAAGAAAAATAATAATTGGTCATAATTTCGTTGTTACTTGAGGTCACACTTTTCCCGCGAATAAATATTTCATTTAAATTACATTTTTCAGGGACCGTAATCATTAAATGGCTTAGACCACGATCGGACGGTCAAATTATTTTATTTCATAGAAAATATTTAAAAATGTAAAAAAACCAATAATAGTTTTCTATGTAAGTTAATAGCAACCCTTGATAAATTTTTTTATTTTGATCGTCTGACCTTGGCGTTATTCTATAATTTTTAAGTCCAGCCATCATTATTATTATTTGTATTATTTATTCAATATTTATGAATATTTTAGAAAATCCTGGTTGTAGCTTTGAAATCAAATTGTTACAGAATCTTATTCAAAAGCCGTGTGGCACGGCAAGTTATGTTATTGAGTAAAATAAATTAAAATCATCCATAAATATTATGATTATAGACATTATGATTGTAGTTATTTAGTTTAATTTATTTGATTAAAAATTATTTATATTTTTTCTACGAATTTTAAAATTACTAAAAATTAAAGATAAATGTGAGAACAAGGTTTTTGGTTTTGGTGTAAATCATAGGATTTTTGAATATTATAAGTTGGTGATTTTTTTGTTAAAATATATTATAATCGTAGTGCCACAGGAATCACCCAGCGCATAAGTGGCCTGATATTGATGCTACTCAGAAACCCACCTCCATTTAACGCTCAGAAATTATCTATCCCCACACCGAACACTAAAATCCAACTTCTCACTTTCCCGCTGGGTATCCATACGTCCATACATACACACATATTATCCTGCCTACCGGGAAAGAGAGATGGTGGTTCTTAGAGTGTTATAAATACTGTTACTTTTAGCAGGCAACGGTGTAGGGAAAATGCAAATTCCTTTGGAAAACCATCTAAAAACCTCATTCACCCCCCACTTTTTGTGTCACCCCCGTGTATTTTAAAACCAGAGATGGAAGAAATGTAAGGGGTGAATGAGGTTTTGTCCCTTCCATTTGTATGGAGAATCCTCATTAAAATATGTTTTATTTTCCAGAGGAATTTTCTCGGTGGGTGATGCATGCTTATTAATATACTTATGTACATGTGCACGTTCACTGCAACATATGTACATAAGGAGAACATACGTTCATACGGTACACCCTACAAAAATTTCCACAACGATATTTATTATATAAGCCTAGTACTCAGTACGACGAAAACTGCTAGCTAAGCATAGGAGTAAGCGAGAGGCAAATAGGTAGCTAACGCCTTTAGCTGGGACTTTTTCCCACCTCGGTACTCAGTTGAGCTAAGGAAATAGAAAGGAAATACCAAAATAATACCAGATTTAGCGGATGAATTCCGATCAACGCCTTTAGCCGCGGCCCAAAGAATAGAAAATTTGATCTTTGGCTGTGTTTGTGCAGAAGCGGTGTGCCAATAACACATTATAAATGGAAGGAAAACCCCGAAAACCAATGGAAAAGTGCCTGTAGGATTTGCGGCAATACATATCGCCATGCCAACAGCGAATTTAACTCTTGCGACCCAAGTCGGCTCAACATTTTGTAATATTTTAAAATTGGCGCCAGTTAATGTTTGCTGCTTGTCAACAAACCCAGTAAGACCATGCTACATGCATTGCGGATGAACTACAAAAACTTCGGCCACACTAAAAGATTAATATTTTTCGACTAGTAAAACTCTTAGCCGAACTGAGTACTAGGCTATATTATAAATATTTTCAAAAATAACCTGATTCCACCAAACCAATCACCACGATAAGCCTTTCCAACATTTGCATGATATTTATTTCAGCAGCGCTAATTCGCACAAACCGTCGGCTCACATCCATTAAATAAAAAAAATAAAAAAAAATAAATACATTTTTTTTAAGCAAGCCATGACGGTGCGAAATATATATTTGTTTCCCTATTCCTAGCGCACATTTCCGCAGCACACTTATCTTGCAGAACATTTTTTCCGAACTATCGTTATTTCTTCGCCCACCAAAGTAGTAGTTTCTTAAACTTTTAAATTCCGTGCAGTTCCCGAATTCAGCCCGAGCGCTAAAATAGCACTGAGTCGACTGCGACGCCGGCAGAGCCTCGGCAGAATCGACTCTCTCACCAACCCCCTCTCTCTCAATCTCTCTCTTTACGAAATTAAGGTGCTGAAATAGCGCCTGAAAATGGTGAGGAACTGGTGATTAATTTTGGTCAAAATTCATCACAACATCATCAGTAGGCCGACAGTGTCGCCGACGGAGCTCTGCTCTCTCTGAGCAGGGGTAAAGACAAATTAGGCAAGCGCGATCGTGGCAAAGGGACAATAACAACAGAGAGATTGAAATTGCAGATGTTGTTCTTCTCGCTCAGTATTTCTTTTCTATTTCTTAAAGCAAGGCGCCGTTGTTCCGAGTTTTTCAATTGCGTTCTAACTGTGATAAGTTGTTTTCGAGTTCAAACAAAAGTGCTATTAATCAAGAATACATTTTTAGGTAAGTAATTTTCAAGGGTATTAACACTTTCTCTTGTCCAAATTATTATAGCTCCTCATTTTTTGAATTTGTATGTTTTATTTTTAACATTTAAAGGTCAATATTTTATTGTCTCAAGTAAACCACGTTCAAAATTCGTTAGGACGATTACTGGATCTATGCTTTGTTTCAAGTCCAGATTGTGTCTTCATAGCTAAAACCTCTGCAATTACCAACGCTGGAGCTGACTATTGACACGGGTACAAAATTAATTGAAATATCTGAAAAGTCAGCTGAACGCATCCCCTGCTTTCGTAGAGCAAACTTTGCACTTATCAATAGCCTTATCGCTTGCTCGGATTGGTCTAATCTGTACTTATGTACCAATATGACTGAAACTGTTAATATATTTTATAATGTATTAAACGTAATTTTTGATACATGCGTTCCTACGTATTATCCAAAAATTTCTAGCCAACCTCTGTGGTTTAGTAAAGAGTTGTCACGACTTAAAAAATGTGAAGTCTAGATCACAAGCTGCCTTTTCCCGATACTTAAGTGCTCGGTCGGATTTTCCCGTGCTTAACGCTCAGTGTTACAAAAACTATTTAGCTCGTTGCAAGGCGCAGTTTACACTGGATCCAAAACAGTTCTATAATTTTGTTAACACAAAGCGTAAATCTTCAAGTTACCCTTCAACCCTTAAATTTGAAAATTCTGCCGCAAACACTGATCAGGCCATAGCCGATCTTTTTGCACAGTTTTTCCAAACCACCTATTCAACATCAAGTCCGTCAGATCAGTCTTACCCATATGACATGCCTAAGTCAAACATTATTTTTTGTCCTGTTATAAGTGAAAGCTCACTTTTTTTCGATCTGCAAAGGGTCAAACCAGTCTACTCTCCGGGACCTGACGGAGTCCCTGGATGTGTGCTTAAGTATTGCGCTGAGACTTTGTGTAGACCATTGCACAAACTTTTTACTTTGTCTTTAGAAACGTCAGATTTCCCGCTTAGATGGAAGGAATCGTTTGTTATCCCACTTCATAAAAAGGGGAGAAAATTGAACGCATGTAATTACAGGTATTTCAAAGCTATCAGCTATTCCGAAGCTCTTTGAGAACATTACTACTCCCCATTTGCAACACAGTTGAAGGTCTCTTATCTCCTCTTGTCAGCACGGATTTATAAAACGTAGGTCAACGACAACCAACCTTTTGGAGTTTACTTCATTTGTGTTAAATGGTTTTAGAAAAAATCGTCAGACTGATGTGGTTTACACTGATTTCAGTAAGGCGTTTGATTCTGTAAACCATCCGATTTTAGTTTGGAAATTGGACCTTTTAGGGTTACCTGATGATCTCCTTAGGTGGATCTTAAGTTATTTGAATGGCGGGACACAAAGGGTCATTTTTAAAAACTCTTTATCATCCCTTATCCGAGTTACGTCTGGTGTACCACAAGGAAGTCATCTTGTTTACATTATTTATAAATGACCTTCCTCTAGTCCTAACGAACTCACGTGTACTTATGTACGCAGATGACGTTAAGTTGTGCCTCCAATTTAATGATCCCGCACAAAGTTTAGCTTTATAATCTGATCTCAATGCATTTCAAAGATGGTGCATGAATAATGATTTAAATTTAAATGGTTCTAAGTGTAAACTTATAACCTTTTTTCGTGTCAGCCCTCACTATTCCACTTATACTTTGAGCGGTTGTGGGTTAGACAGAATAACGCATGCTGACGACCTCGGATATGGATCCTAAACTTACATTTTCTGATCACATTACTACAATGGTAAATAAAGCTAGGGGTGTGCTTGCATTTATCAAAAGGTGGTTGAAGGAATTCGATGATCCCTATGTCCACTAAGACATTGTTTATTTCATTAGTCCGGCCAATTCTTGAGTACTGCGCTCCAGTTTGGAGTCCCCAATATGGGGTGCATATAGACCGGATTGAGTCTGTGCAAAAAAACTTTTTAATATTAACTTAACTAATACTGCCATCCTACTCTAGTAGACTACTTCTAATTAATTTACCATCACTAGTTAATCGAAGAACTATGCTTGGTATTACGTTTATAAGGAATCATATTCATGGTGATGTGGAGAGTCCCGAGTTACTGGGTCGCCTGCATTTTAATGTGCCAAATATTGTAGATTCACAAGAAACTATATTCCTCTAGTTTTAAATCATTGTATCTCTAATTATGCAATGCATGAACCTTTTAGAGTACTCTGCAATGACTATAATAGACTAATAGTCTAGTCACACTATGTGGGGTAACTTATCGAGTGAGCCAGTAACCCGATTACTCCAAAAAAGTGTTTCCTCTGGGTTAACTCCAAATATCGAGTAATGACATCTAGTGTTTGTTGTTTGTGTTGTTTATTTTACTAGGGATGGACCTTCAACGATAGGAAATAATTACAAAATATACCGAAAAATACAAAAAAATACTCCGAAATACCAAAGACCTAAAAATACCTAAAAGTACACTACTTTTGCCCACATCTAGTTGCCTATACACAGCCTATGTAAAAAAATCAGGGTTATGTCAATAACCCCATAACTCCATAACTCCACCCTAGTGTAAATAGGCTATTAATCAACTAATATCAACTACCGACTCACTGCCTATCTTTAAATCAATAATACTATCCTACTGAGCAACTAATTAGTTTTACTTTATGTATCTTGACTATTCGTATTTTGACCTGCATGTATTTTTAATTGTCTATTGTGAAATTGTCTTCTTTGTCCACGATTTCGTTTACTCGCCCAAAACGGTGTAGGGCTCCGCGCGTAACAAGCATTTCTTGGTGTCGGAAGGGCTACTTGTTTGTTCTGACCATAGTGCATCAACGTCCAATAAATATGACCCTCTGAGTCCTACCAATCAAGTAACTTGAAATCCAAGTTAATAGATTACATCGAAACCCAAGCTGATCTAATTTGAATAAAAGGAGAGAGTGGTTAACAGAGTCAAAGGCCTTATTAAAATCTGTATATATTGGGTTGGCAAGAAAGTCATCTCGTTTTTTTTCAATATTTTCAAAGATGATTTATTTATATCAAGACTTATAATTAATCAATTATGTATTGGCCGTTTTGTTCGACCACTAATGACCATCTCTCGGGCAGCTGCATAGTTCCGCGCTCGAAGAACTTTTGGTCTTTTCCAGCAAAGAATCGAGACAAGTGGTTTTCGACAGCCTCATCTGAATCAAAGTTTTTACCATTCAAAGAGTTTTAAAGAGAGCGAAACAAATGGTAATCTGAAGGTGCTATGTCCGGACTATAAGGTGGATGTGGTAGCACTTCCCAATTCAGCTCCGGTAGTTTTTGCCGAGTGACCAAAGATGTGTGGGGCCTAGCGTTGTCATGATGAAAGACTATACCCTTGCGATTAGCTAGTGCCGGCTCCATTTCTTTAATTTTTTCCGCCAAATTGGATAGCTGGCGACAGTAATCATCTGAATTGATGGTTTTATTCCGTCCCAGCAGCTCAAAGTGCACTACACCCTTCCAATTCCACCAAACAGACAGCATAACTTTCCTCTGATGGATATCGGCCTTTGATGTGGCTTGGGCTGGCTCATCTTTCTTGCTCCATGATCTTTTTCGTTGGACATTATTGTAAACAACCCACTTTTCGTCGCCAGTAATGATCCGCTTCAAAAAAGGATCGTTTTTAATCCGTTGCAGCAGAGAATGGCAGATATTGATACGCTTAGTTAGGTGAATTTCCTTTAAGTTATGCGGAACCCAAACATCGAGCTTGTTTATGGAAGTCAAGTTTCCTCAAATGGTTTTCAACCGTTGTATGCGACACACTGAGCTTCTCTGACATCTCCCGCGTTGAAAAACGCCAATTTTCATCCAGCAAAGCCTGAATTTGTTCGTCAAAAACGGCCGATGGTCGACCAGAACGTGGGGCGTCTTTAACTCCAAAATCTCCAAGCCTGAATTTGGCAAACCAGCGCTGACATTGGCGATCACTAATGGCATCTTTACCATACACTTCGCACAATTTTTCGCGAGCTTCGACCGCTTTTTTTCCTGTTCGGAAATGAAAAAGCCAAATATGCCGAAAATGCTCACTTTGATCCTCCATGTTTAATTTGCTATAGCTTTCACAAATGTTATCGAATAATTACCAAATTTTCATCGATAGTACCTAACACAATAAGCTTTAAAACGATCCTAAAAAGTTCGACCCTGGTGCCCGATTAGTCGTAAATAAATTAGATTAAAAACGATTACTAAAAAAAACGACATGACTTTCTTGCCCACCCAATATTACGTCAGTCTGCATTTTATTCTTTAATCCATTTATTACAATAGATGACAATTCAAGAAGGTTGGTGGTGGTCGGTCTTCGCTTAACAAAACCATGTTGTTTCTAAATCCTTTAAGAGAGAACTTTTGGTAATTACAGGGGTAAAAATACAATTAGCCCTATTTAAAATGTTAGGGTAGATAGAATTTGACCAAGCAGTCGAACTATAAGTAGTTTGGAAAAATTCGGCAAATAAATCTGCAATTTCAGAATCCGACGATGCTGTTTTTGAGTTTAAACGTACCGATGAAGGCAATGCCGAAGACTTACGCTTAGCTTTAACAAAGTTATAAAACTGTTTCGGATCTTTTGAAAATTCGAATTTACATCGATTTAAAATTTAAATTTTAAATACATAGAATAGCAATGACTGTTGAGAACATTAAAATCTGAACGAGCCACACCATATTTCGAAAAATCAGATGGCTTACCCGATTTTTTATACTTTTTATAAGAGTTGGATTTAAGATTTTAAAGCAGCGATCGTAACTGTTATGAGTTTTATTTTAAAAATTGCTTTATAATCATTGTCATGAGTTTTAAGTAAAACTTAAAAAATAATCGTTATTCTGTGAGTTTTATATAAAAATTGACAAATAAAACTTATTCTCTGAGTTTTATTTTCCGCTTGGAAAATAACAGTTATTCCTTGGGTTTTATTTTGAAATCGTTTAGTGGCGGCTGTGTAGGTGATAAAAATGTTTTAAAAACTAAGGTATGGTATTTAACCTATTGGGATTTTTTTAAAGATTTTTACCAACTGAAATTAATTACCATAAGTTTGATTAATTAATTAATTTACGTCACGCAATGGAGAAATCCAAGTTTTAATTCATCTTGCGCGGATCTACGGAATGTGATATGGGTGATAGACCACCCCCCACTCAAAAAGTATGCAACAAATTTGTTCTGATATCACACCCCACAACAAAATCCTAGATCCGCCACTGCACTACATATCCGAACCACTGTACATAAGTGTACATTTGGACAAGAAAATAAATTCTATATACTGGCTCAGTGATAGGTATCAGCTCCACAAAATGGGGGATAACAACAGAGGTTAACTTCCAGCTGAGGGTAAAACCCTTTTACAGATTATAAAGCTTTGTCTATATTTTGCAGCAGTTGTCACGAGAAATTGTAACATAGGACTGCAACAGTAATTCTACTGATATAAACAGGGATCGTATCTTAAAAATCGCATATATATATACAATGTTTAAAAATGCCAGTGGTGTAAGGTTTAAGTTGGAATTTATTTAAATTTTTTATTTAACTTCACAAATAAAAGTTGTTTTATGGATTCTGATGATAGCTTGCATCTAAGGTCCGTTAGAATTAATTTGAGAGCAGAAAAGGACCTCTCAACGCTCACTTGGCTAGCTGGCACGGCATGGACCACTCTTGCCATTTGATAGAGGTATGGATATACGAATTTTTTGTGCTCCCAATAACTCATAACATCCGTATTTACATCGATCGGCTTGGGGCAAAAATTGTCGATTTCGCTATGGGCTTTTTTGATGTCCTCATCATAAGCGTCGGAGTTCTCTACACTCTGAATATCTTTAAAAGAGTTAAGAAACTCGTTGAGGAGAGAACTCGATTGATTAGAACTTGTTGATGGTTCATCTTCAGGTATATTTTGACGAGAATCGCTCTAAACAAATCAAATTAAAACAATTAAATCTTACCAAATTATAAATTAACGTATAATCCGAATTTTTTTCTTACTTGGTTATAAACAGATACATGCATCTGTAAATACAATTGCTTCAGCTGATTTCTTGCTCTGATTACGTCTTGAGGGTTTTTATTCAAAACTCGACGATTACGAGGATCCAAATAGACCGCGCAAATAACGATATGATTTTCCAAAAGGGTATCTTCTCTTTTTTGAAGGCAATCCACCAATACCTTATTACTGGTTCCCATTGCTTTCACAGCTTTAATTCGAGCCATATCTTATAAAAGTCTCCCAAAAACATTTGCTATAGAGTATTGCACATGGTTCTGATCATACTCCAATCAGTAGCCGTCAACTTCGATTGATTATCATATTCATTCTTAAAAAAGTCTTCATAATCCAACAGTCTTTGGTACATCAAGTATGTTGAGCACCACCGAGTTGGGACATCTATGACGGGTAGAGGTAATCCCTGGGCGCAAGACTTATACCTTAAACATTTGTAAAACTTAAGGATATGCTATTTAATAATAAAATGTTATTAATACAAACCTGCATGACGGAGTCCGTAACATTTTGACTACTGCACGCGCTTTTTCTATAATTTTGATACACTCCGGGTTGTTTAGAAAATCCTTTACACTTAACTGCAGGGTATAGGCAGCACATTTAACAGATGTGATAGAAAATAATTCTAGGTTTTTAATTGGATCGTCATCATCGTCATTAAATACATTATCATCCATGTTAAATGCAGGGTCCTCGTTTAAAAGAGACACAGCTTTAATCATATTCCTGCCATTATCGGTGGTTATGCTGTATATCTGATTCTTCGAAATATTATACTCGTTTAAAATATCTTCGATTTCCGAGCATAGATTGCCACCTGAATGTCTTTGGTGCAGTTTGACAAGTCCGAGAGTTTTTACGCAAATCCGGTTATTTTGATACATCTAGGCGTTGATTCCTAAAATTCCACGGTTACACCTTGTTGCTGTATCCATTTTAATACATATGATTTTGTTTTTAAATAACAACGTCTTTGATCCCATTATACTTCCTGGCAATTAACGTCATTATATTTCTTGATGAAACAGGGGTCATATTGAGACCATCGAAGATTTGCCTGGTCAAAGTGGTAAAGGCTTCTGAATCCAGATTTCGGATGTTACCAGGTCTATACAAGCCTCCGTGACTTCACTTTTAGTCATGCTGACAGAAAACTTTATTTTCGATTCTTTTTCGGTTTTTTGATCGTGCAACTCTTTATCAAAAACGTTTTTGTGGTGGTCCGAAAGATGACGTTTTAAATTCGTTAAGTAGGAACCTGCAAAACTCTTTTTACATATTTTACAAATTGATTCATTTTTTACTGCATCAAAATCGAAATAGTTTCGCGGTAAGTTTGGGAGCAGATGCTTATACTAGACTCACTATGAATATAAGAGAATACATTATAAAAATTTTGACGTCAAAACGGAGACATATAAGACGAATTTTCTTTTATGAATAAATTATAAAAAATTGTAAAAGGAGTTGTTGTTATCCCCCATTTTGTGGAGCTGATACTTATCACTGAGCCAGTATATAGAATTTATTTTCTTGTCCAAATGTACACTTATGTACAGTGGTTCGGATTTGTAGTGCAGTGGCGGATCTAGGATTTTGTTGGGGGGTGTGATATCAGAACAAATTTGTTGCATACTTTTTTAGTGGGGGGTGGTCTATCACCCATATCACATTCCGTAGATCCGCGCAAGATGAATTAAAACTTTGATTTCTCCATTGCGCGACGTAAATTAATTAATTAATCATACTTATGGTGATTCATTTCAGTTGGTAAAAATCTTTAAAAAAAACCCAATAGGATAATACCATACCTTAGTTTTTAAAACATTTTTATCACCTACACAGCCGCCACTAAACGATTTTGAGTTTTATTTTTGATCGAAAAAAGTTTTATTTTTGATTTTTATATAAAACTTAAGGGATAACTGTTATTTTCCAAGCGGAAAGTAAAACTCAGAGAATAAGTTTTATTTGTCAATTTTTATATAAAACTGACAGAATAACGATTATTTTTTGAGTTTGAAATAAAAATTCCAAAAATAAAAATCATTGCTAATTTGTAAAATACAATGTTTTATAATGACAGTGGTATAGTTGTTATACCCTTGCAGAGGGTATTATAATTTCAGTCAGATATTGTAACGCAGTGAAGGAGACGTTTCCGACCACATAAAGTATATATATTCTTTATCAGCACCAATAGCCGAGTCCATCTAGCCATGTCCGTCTGTCCGTTTCTATGCGAACTAGTCTCTTAGTTGTAAAGCTATCGCAATGAAACTTTCCCAAAAGTCTTCTTTCTATTGCAGGTAGTACATTTGTCGGAGCGAGCCGGATCGGACCACTATATCTTAAGGCTCCCATACGAATAATCAAACAAATATAAGAAAATTCATTGTAACTTTGCAGGAAGTAGGCGTTTTGATTTCTGACAACTTAAAAAGGTATTTCTTTTATCTGCAAGGGTATATAAGCTTCGGCTGGCCGAAGCTAGCTTCCTTTCTTGTTTTTTTTATGAGTCTTCCTTGTCATTGATTTTTTTGTTTGAAAAAACAAAAATAACAGTTATTTTCGTTCCCTGTTTTAAAGTCTATGAAGCGCAGTGTTAAACAAAGGAGGTGTTTAGCTTTGGAGGAAGCCTGTCAGGAACGCATTCGTCAAGAAAAGTGTTTAAAACGCTATAAAAAAGTTCAATTGCACTTTTAATATCCATGCAGTTGTACAAATCAGTCCAATTATACTGCGAAATCATGTAATTTAGTTTATTATCGTCACATTTTCGAAAGCATCTCGTTTTAGTTTGAGGAACTAAAGGAGAAAGGGTATCAGTACAGGGGAGGCCGATTGTCAATTCCAATGTTGGAAGATATCGGTCTTCAGGTACAACAAGTGCGTCAATTCTAGATACCGTAACTTAATGCGGATCTAAAACAAACACTAGATCTAATTGTCTATTTAATGAATTTCGTACAAAGCTTACTTGCTGTAACGATAATTCTAAAAGGCCTTCCACAAAATCATGGTCAGATAAAGGTGTAGCTACAAGTGAGTTAGTGGGAAGAGACCAGGAGATATTAGGAAGATTAAAGTCACCTAAAACAAGAGAGAACGCTATAGTCGGGTGCCCCGACTATCAGATACCCGTTACTCAGGTAAAGGGAGTGCGAGGGAGATAGAATGGAGATAGAAACTTTGATCTCGCATAACTTTTTAACGAATGGTCCGATTTGAAAAATTTGAAAAATACAATATACCCTTTTACTCAATGGTTAAATCAGAGCCAGGAGGAATATAAGAGCAGGTACAAAAATAGATAAGGATTGCAGGGAAACTTTGACACTAAAAAATTCAATTTCGTTAGGGATATGAAAGTTAAGTCTCTCCGATGTTAAAGTAGAGGTAACGGCAATCAGTACACCACCCCCTCGACGCGGGGAGCGATCGGTCCTGTAGGTATTAAAGTTATTTGACAGAACTTCAGAGTCAGATATCTCTGGTTTCAGCAAATTTTCCGTAAAAGCCAAAATATTTTCAGTAAATACAGAGGAGTCAGCATAAAGCTTTGGTATATTTAGTCCTCTAACATTTTGATTGATTGGCACAGTGGAAGGCCTGTTATTTGGCACAGTGGAAAGCCGTTTTGTTTAATGTTTCTTCTTGTAGACTTGTATTTTTGGTTGAATTTGGGAGCGACTCAGTGGTACGCTCCCCAAGCTTTATTATTTTCAATCTGAATTCTTAATTCTAGTACATGTTTGCATAAAGCTAAGATCGGCCGGCTATGTCGGCAGAGACGCCGGCAGAGCTGCGGTCGACGCTTATGTATAATTGTGCTTATATATGAGAGAGAGAGAGATACTATGTTTACTTGGCCGTCGGAGCGGTCGCACATATCAAATATGCTGACACTGCAGTTCCCACGCATTCGAGGGCGGTCATATAACCGGGCACTCGAGAACTGCTAGGATTATAAATGTATTTGTGTTTTGTTATTGTGGCCAAATGCAAAATGCCAAATAAGGTGTCTGTACTTAAATCGATGCGTAACACTGAGTACAGTGTGCATTCGATATGTGAACATACTACATCTCCCTCCTTTTGAAAAATAACGTAATTATATGGAGTTATTTTCTAGGTGTATATTTAATGAAGATATTTTTATTAAATTGTTTCTTTTTTTTTCGTTTTTATGTAGTTTAACTTATTAAAAATTGTTTTGAATCAGAAAGTATTGTTTTGAATCAAAAGTAATATTTATATATTATTTATTTATTTTATTATTTTTTGTTTTTTTCTTATTGCGTATGATCATACGTGATATATATATAAGAGAATTAAAGTGATTATGAAATAAAAATTTTTAACCTGTCCTTATAAACTGTTTGCTTCTTATTTTTGTTATTTGAAATTACTATATTTTCTCTTTCTTGTATACTTTCTATATGGTCCAGTGTATTTAAAGTCTAGCTTGTGCCCTGTTTCATTTTTTGGCAAAACTTGGTCTCCGATTTTGAAATCAAAGTTCAAAATATTTCTGTCATAGTTAAGTTTTTGTTTGTGTTTATGGCATTCTAGCATTAATCTAGCTCTCTTAAATGCTTGTTCTAGTCTAAACTTAGATTCTTTAGCGTAATCATCTGTGTTATATAATGGTTTTATATTATCTATACTATTGAAGTGTTTGGCTAAATTAGATGTTTTACCAAAAACTAACTCGTATGGACAGTAGTCATGTGCCATAGAGGGTGTTGTGTTGAAACAGTATACGAAGTATTGCAACCATACATCCCAATCTGTTTTATCAACTGAGATGTATGAGCGGATGAACTCATTAAATGTTCTGTGGCTTCGCTCCACGGTTCCTACAGTCTGGTGATGATGTGCTGTTGAAGTTATGTTTTTGATATTTAAGTTTTTACATCTTTACATCTTCAATTATCGAATTTTTGTATTCTGTTCCCATGTCCGTGATGAACGTCTTCATTGGACCGTACTTCAGAATAAAATCTTCGAATATAGCTTTTGCTACTGTTTTTGCACTTTTGTTCTGGATTGGTATTGCTACAAGGTACTTAGTTAAATCGCAAATTAGCGTTACTATGTATTCATTTCCTTGTTCAGATTTAGGTAGTGGACCGATCGTATCCACAATTACCCTGTCGAAAGCCGTTTGTGGCGTTTCGGTGATAGTTAATGGGGTCTTCGTATGTTTTGTTGTCTTTGCTTTTTGGCATTTAGGACATTTTCTTATATATTTTGTTATATCTTTGGTCATGTTTTTCCAATAATAATGCCTTTTTATTTTTGCTAATGTTCTAGCTATGCCTGTATGACCTCCTTGTATTGGATCATCATGGAATGTAAACAGTAATGCTTCTTTCTCTTTATCATTATTTGATAATTGGGTCACCGGCTTGAGTAGCGCTACTCTTAATGTTTGTAATTTTTTATTGCCCATAATTTTAAAAGATTCAATTGAAATGGTTTCAAAGATCTTTTCGCTCGGTGCCACTTTGAGTTGGCTGATATTAAGTATACCGGCTTCTTTTTCAAGCCTTTGAAAGAACTGACCTAAGTCGAGAATTTCATTGGTGTACAAATCGCTAACATCAATTCTTGCTATAACCTTTTTCCCATTCTTTAGTAAGCAAAGTGAATCAGTTATTCGCAAGGTCACTACTTTTCGTACCTCGTCATTAACAATGACTTCGTATACGTTGGGCTGAGAAGCTTTATTTAGAATATGCCTAGGCAAATCTATTTTTTCTTTTTCTGTTCCTGCGCAGGAATTTTTCTGTTTACTTTGATTTCTGGTAGTGACTTTCAGAATTTTATTATTTGTCTGGATATTTTTCAAATCCGTTATTGTTATTCTTGATAGCGCGTCGGCTATATGGTTGTCTTTTCCCTTAAGATATTCCACAGTAAAATCATATTCTTCCAAGTCTAATCTCATTCGTGTTAATTTTGAACTTGGATTTGTCATTGAAAATAGATAGGTTAAAGGCCTATGGTCTGTTTTGACTGTGAAATGTTTTCCATAAATATATGGCCGAAAATGGTTTATTGCCCAGTGGATAGCTGCTAACTCTTGTTCTGTTGTATTTTTATTACTTTCTCCTTTCGTAAAAGATCTTGATGCATAGGCTACTGGTAGCTGAGTGTTATCGTAATCTTGAGTAAGAACAGCTCCACATGCTTGTTTGCTTGCATCTGTTGTTATGCAAAATTCTTTATTAAAATCGGGATATTGCAATAATGTGGGTTTCATCAATTGGGTTTTTAGGTATTCAAATGCGTATTGACATTTATCTGTCCAGTCAAATTTAACATTCTTTTTACATAATCTAGTTATGTGACGTGAATAATCGGAAAAGTTTTTAATAAAACGTCTGTAGTAATTGCAAAATGCAACGAATCTTCTAGCGCTGTCTGCGTCCGTTGGGACTGGGTATTTTTCTATTACTTCGTATTTTTTACTATCTGGTAAAATACCTTTGTCAGTACACTTGTGTCCAAGAAAGGTCACTTCGTGTCTGAAAAATGTGCACTTCTCTGGGTGCAGTTTAAGGTTGTTTTTTCTACATAGATCAAAGACGTTTGTAAGATTTTTAATCATGTGTTTTTCTGAACAACCGATGACAATTAGGTCATCCATATACAAGAATGCCTGAGATGGTTCGATACCTGAAAATGCAATTGTCATCATTCTTTGGAAAGAATTTGGCGCTATTTTTAAACCATAAGGTAATCGTGTAAAACGATAGGAGCCATTGCTCGTGGAAAAGGACGTTATATTTCTAGACGTATCTTCGAGTTCTATTTGATGAAATCCTGACATTAGATCTAGACATGAAAAGTATTTAGCTCTACCTAATTGGTCAAGAATATCGTCTATTCTTGGTAGTGGAAATTTATCTGATAAAATTTTTTTGTTAATTTGGCGGTAATCAATTACTAAACGCCATCTTTTTGTATTGCAATTTGGTAATGATTTTTTCGGGACTATTAATAATGGACTGTTGTATTCTGAAACTGATGGTTCTACTATTTTATCTTTAATTAGTTTTTCCACTTGTTTTTCTACTTCTTCTTTTTGACTGTGGGGGATTCTGTAATTCTTTATATATACTGGTTCATCATCTTTCATTCTTATTTTTTGTTTATAGAAATTGTTGGTTGATATTGGTTCGGTTTCTATCCCGAATATATCTGTGTATTTGGTGCATAATTCTTTAAGTATTTCTTTAAATTGAGGCGGGAAATTTTTGTTAAGTTTTTCTAAAATTTCTTCGTTATTTGTATTTTTATTAGATTTAATTATATCGTAATTATCCAATGGTTCGACTTTAAGTGTATTTAATTGAAGAATTGCTGTTTTATTTGTTGTATTTAGAATTCGGACAAAGGTGTTTTTAGAATCTGCAATGGAATTTCCAATGAATATTCCATTTTGGATCTCTTGGTTTGGTATAAGTATATACCTGGTTCCTGAATTTATAGTTATTTTTCGGATGACTTGAGATCTTGCTGGTAAAATGGTCGAATTATTTTCTAGTGTATGATTTATTGGAATATTAATCGGATTACGGAGATTATCTGGTCTCAGTATAAGCCAATCATTTTCTGGTTTTAAATCTATTTGACAATTGTATTTTTTCATAAAATCTATTCCTATAATTCCATCACATGGAATAGGAAAGTTGGACGTTACTATATGGAAATTATGTGGTATAGCATAGTTGCCTGATAGAAGTTCTATTGCTGCTAAACCTTTTGAATTTGTTGTTCCCTCGCCAACGCCTGATATTTGCGTAATATTTTTATAGTCAACATTGTTAAATGAGTCTGATGATTCTTTGATTAAAGAGATGTCTGCACCTGTATCAACTAGTAATGTATATAATTTATTTGTGTTTTCATTTTTAAGTGAAATAAAAAGATTGAAGTTAAGATTGATAGTGTGAACCGTATTTTTTACTGGGTTTTTTATCTTAAGGGTCTTTATTGGTTTTCCGAAGTTGTTTGTACTTGTCGAACGTTATTGTTGGTATTTTGTCTGTTTGCGTTTGTATTGGTATTGTTATTACCGTTGATGTTGTTATTGGAGTTATATCCATTATTGTTTCCACCACGGTTGTTTCCTCTATAGTTACCACGACCTCTGTAGTTATTGTTGGTCTGGTTATTATAGTTTCGGTTATAACCGTTATTTTGGTTATAACCATTGTTTTGGTAAAATCCATTATTTTGATAATTACCTCTGTTGTTACCCCTACCGCGATAATTATTTCTGAAGTTATTACCACGATAGTTGTTTCCTTTTTGTGTGTATAGGATCGAGTTGGCGTTGCCTGTCATCTCAGTACTACACTGTATGTACTTCGTGACGGCTTCGTTCATTGTTGAAAAGTTGCCAGCTTCTAGGATAGTCTTAAGTCGGCCATGCTCACAATTTTTGATCATTGTGGTTATAGCTTCCTTTGTGCTGAACTTGTCGGCATGTTCAGCCGGTAGTCCTTCGTCAATGTATGAAGCTTCAAGGAGCTTTCGTAGGTTATCTATTTCATTTGTAAATTTTTCAGCAGTTTTGCCTTTTTGGCTTGTTTTAGCCATTTTTGCTTTGACAACGTCAGATGTTTCTCCGACAATAGTGTCTTGCAGTTTTTGGATTATTGCGTTTATCGTTAGTTCATTTTGAACCTTATATAGTGTAGATCCTACAATTTTTGATTTGACGACTTCTACAGCCAAATCTTCAAACGTTCCCTTTGTCAGGTCAACCAGCTTCAAAGCTGTTACAAATCTATGCAAGTGTAGTTTTTGTCCGTTAAATTCCGGAATGGCACTTGATATTTCTTTAATATATGCCCGTTGGGCTGCTGAATCTGCCATTATGTTTTCTTTTGTTTCTACGATATTTGTATCTGAATCTATATTTTCCTCTTCTTCTGTTTCTGACTCTACTGCTTTAATAAATGCAGGGATTGAGAGATCGTGTAGATCTTTTTCATCTATTTCGATATCTTTGCTTATATCTGAATCTTCTTCTTCTGCTAGGGCTTTTTGTTGGTCTAATGTTAAAGGCGTATTTAAAATTGTCGGGATATATATTTTTAAATCATACTTATCCTTGACAGCTATTAGGTTTGCCCGCAACCTTATCAATATTTTAGATAATTTTGATAAGTTTGTTTTGTTAATTATTTCCCTATTTTCATGCACTAGGGTTCTTGCCTGATTGTAAGAGTCTACAAGAATTTTTGCATGTTTATCTACTGTTTCTTTTTGTGTTTGCCTTTTTTGGCTTACACATTTGTAAGACTTTTCAAATGTTTCTTTTAATTCTCGGATATGGAGTATTAACTGCTCCCATTCCATATTAAATTTTTAGTCATTTCTGTTTTTTAATTTTTACTTGTGCATAATTTTTAGCACGTTAATATGTCCTAAGACTGGGTGTATGTCGATTTCGGAGAATACTTTACAGTTTCTCACGGTAGACAGTACTATGGCCTTTTGCGTTCTGCTGCAATGAATAATTGGAGAGAATTCAAGATCGTACCTATTCATGTATTCATACTCAAAATCTGCAATTAATAGAGGCTCTGCTCTGTTCCTAATTAAGGCTAATACCCTATTCTCAAAATTTGGCTCGTTAGCCAATATAACTCTAAGGCACTCTGTTGTATTCATTTTAATAATTTTTCTTTTTTTTTGTTTTAATGATTTTTATTTCTTTTTAAACGGTTATTTTAATTCTCGTACATATACAATTATTGTTTCGAATTTAATTTTTTGTTTTAATTTAATTTCTTTTTTTTTGTATTTTATTATTAATATTGTTTGGCGCTTGTTAAATTAGATTTTATCCAGATCATTAGCCTGGCTTCTGTTAATGGCTCTCTTTGATACACATTTGTTGTGGAACTTATAGGCCTTATATAAAATATATGCGCTCATAAAGAAAACAATTATTGATAGTAAAATATTCGTTAATTTGAAATCAATATTTTGTGATTCAATTTTATTTATTACATTAGCAGTGGAATCCACTGACTTAACTTCTACTAATCCCATATTGGGTATTTTTTCTGTCTCGTCTGTAAGATCTGTTTTGGATATTGAATTGCTTTTAAATGAGACTTTCATATATATTAAATTTTTAAACATGTATATTCACAATTAGGGTTTTCGAAAGGACCTTTACAATCAGGAGGGCACTTAGGCTTCCTCGCTTCTTTCATGTCCTGCTTATTTTTATAAGCTTGTAATTCCCTATATGTGTTTTCTAATTCTTTTTTAATTTGTATGTTCTCTTCCCATGGTACTGGGGTTGATTTTGAATCATACAGTTGCCTATTTAATTCTTTAATCTTGAGGTTTAGGAAATTTTTCTGTCCTCCTCTTTTTTTTTTATTTATTTTTCTTGATTTAGGCATTTATGTATATATATTTTTTTTGTATTATGGATGTATATATATGTTTTACAGGTATCCCTACCTAGGTAAAAAAAAAATGAAGACCCGCAGCTAGAAACTGCCTGGTCTGTACAATATTATTAATATTATTGTTTGCATCGCAGATGCTTAAATTTATATAAAAAAAAGTAATGTTGGGCGCTCTTGGAAGCGCTGTCGGTTCACTTTTCCGTGGTCCGGCTTGGCGCGCCGAACGGGACCGGTGCTGGCTGCACAGGCTATTTCATCTATCGTTATCCCTTTGCTCAATAGGAGCAAGTGTCGCCCACGAAGGTGAAGAAGGCGGATTGCCTTCCGCACTTGTATATTTCCAGCGTTGGTGTAGAAGGATTTGCCATTCCTTCCACACTTGTTAACTTTTCGTTGTCCGGGGCCTCTGGGCTCAGGCGGTACCGGTGCAGGTCCTCGCACAGGCCAATTTTTTTTGTGTTGATTAATAATTTTTTATTGTTTCATTAAGATTTTTTTTTTGTGTTCCCTTTCGGCCCTTTGGACTCAGGCGGCGCCGGTGCAGGTCCTCGCACAGGCTTATTTTTCAGAGAATATATTTTTATTCATCAGTTTTTTTTTTTTTAATTATTCATTGACATTTATTGATTGAATTTGATAATGTTTTTCTGCAGCATTTTGTTTGAATTTACATTGAATATGTGTTAAGGGGTTTCTTCGTGTTCATTCTTATTTTCCCTATCGCTTTCGTATCGATTTGTTTTGATTTGATATTAGCTGTTGCACAGACACACAATAATGTACTTAGGGTTAGTGTTTAATTTTCACTGTGTAATCTTTGCTGGTTGTCGTGTCCGTGATCTTTGAATTTAATGGTTTTTTGTTTTGTTATACCATTGTTTTTTGTTTGGTTTTTTTTTTCACTTGTTTTATTTTATTTTTTTTATAGTTGGATATATTCACTCACGATCACATTGTCATTTTATTTTATTTTATTTTATTTATTTTATTTTATTTTTTATAGTTGGATATATTCACTCACGATCACATTGTCACGGTCGCCATGTTTAATGTTTCTTCTTGTAGACTTGTATTTTTGGTTGAATTTGGGAGCGACTCAGTGGTACGCTCCCCAAGCTTTATTATTTTCAATCTGAATTCTTAATTCTATTACATGTTTGCATAAAGCTAAGATCGGCCGGCTATGTCGGCAGAGACGCCGGCAGAGCTGCGGTCGACGCTTATGTATAATTGTGCTTATATATGAGAGAGAGAGAGATACTATGTTCACTTGGCCGTCGGAGCGGTCGCACATATCAAATATGCTGACACTGCAGTTCCCACGCATTCGAGGGCGGTCATATAACCGGGCACTCGGGAACTGCTAGGATTATAAATGTATTTGTGTTTTGTTATTGTGGCCAAATGCAAAATGCCAAATAAGGTGTCTGTACTTAAATCGATGCGTAACACTGAGTACAGTGTGCATTCGATATGTGAACATACTACAGTTTATTAGGCACAGTGGGAGGCCTGTTATTTGCTCTCGGTTTAGTAGGAACAAATTCTTTTATTACCAAATCATCATTAAGCCAAAAGCTTTCAGAAAGGGGTACATTAAATACATCAGGCGGAGCAAATATTTTAAAAGACTATATCCTACGGGCGTACGAAAATCGATATTGTTCAACTGCAATGTCCTCGGATGGGAATTTTTCTCGTATAAATTTCAAAACATCCTCAGATTTGGTATCCGGGGTAAATCTAGAAACAAATAATTGCTTCCTATGTGGAACAACTGAAAGTTTCTTACACCCCCCGACAGCAGTCTGAACCTCACTCGGCTGAGAGCCAGAAACGGTAACTACTATACCTATGGGTACGGTCGGCCCCGAATTTGGTAACTCCTCCGACTCTGAAGATTTTTTCCCAACATGACTTCCGGAAACAGGGACACCACCGGACCCAGCGGTATCCATTGGCACAGTTGCTGAGTCAACAGAAATTGCTGCAGTTACCAGGTTCGGATTTGAAGTAGATGCCACAACTTTATTTACTGCTTTTTTATTACTTTTTTATTTCTAAATTGGGCACAAACGGAATCAAACCCTTCATTGAGCTTTTTAATAGCTCCCGAAAGATTTAAAAGGCCGTCTCGAGTCTGCCTCATAAAGCTGGTCATCTCACTTACCAATTTCCTGCAGGACTCGCATGCCCACATGAGACCGGCACGCTGCTTAAGAAAGTCTCTAACTCTGCCATTAAATCCTGCACATTTAACATGCATCATCGTTTCGCAGAACCAGCAGAAAATAAAATCTTCATTAGGTGAAGAAGAAAGAATACAATTTGTCATTGAATAGATAAGAGTCATTATAAGAAAATTAAAGAAAATAAAATAAAATATGAAAAATACCTCAAGTAAATTTGGCACTGGGATCAAATTCCAAAACCGCAAAGACACAAAGCACAAAAAGTATAAGAGCGCGGATCACGAATTAAATCGAAAGCCAGAGAGCGCGAGAGAAAAAGCTTCTATCGACTGAGCGTGGCTTGTGGGGCACCAAACAACTACATATAACGCACGAACAATTACAATGTAAAAGCAAGCAAGAGAGAGAGACAATGAGAATAGCACCCAAAAGACTATAAGAAGTTTAGAGAGTTTCAAAGAGAGTGAAATTACAGTTATAATAGAGAGCGGGAGAGAGAGATGAGAGAAAGAGGGAGAATACAAGAGTTTCATCAATTTAGGAGAGTGCAAATTACACTAACAAAGCAAAGATATTAAACAAATTTAATGGAAATGTTAAAATAAACTATAACCACGTACCCGTTAAATGGGGGATCTATTTAAAACACTAACACGATTGTTAGGCTAAACTTTGTTGATAAACAAACGCAAGACACTTGCAAAAGATCACGAAATAAAACAAAAACTCAGAGCACAATGGTAAACACAACCGTTCACAAGCGACGCTGATGGTAGACGTTGTATTCTTCTTCATCTACTAATGGAATTTTGATGTGAAATACTAGGGAATCGTATAATTCCTGTACTTCCGTTGTCATCACTGCGTATATATCGTGATTGGTAACCGTCTTCCCTTTGGCAGATGTGCTCGAATATTCACCAATTCCTTTTTTAACTGTTCCACGGAGACTAACGCCGGGCTAATTATTCCTCCTTTTAGCCCGGTCATAATGTTAATAATTGACGTTTGAGTTCTCTTAATGCGGCCTGCCACCAACGTTAGTTCTGCAGCTATCTGACCCAGGTTTCCTGTTTGTATCGCATTTTCAAGTCCCTTAATTTGCGTTTCCATATGGTTGATCCTCAGCTCCATTACACTGCTACTGGTCCTCATGATATTGATTGTGCTGTCGAGAATTGACGTCTGGTTCCTTAGTAAGAGGGTGTTGTAAATTTACTTTTCCTTGATTTTCTGTAAGACTTCTTCCATACCCCAAATAGGCCGTTGGCTAGGTTTCCCACCAGATCCAGAGCGCCTCTTCTTTGCCTATTATGCTCAAAAAATTGCTGTGCCTCCTGCTCGAGAGCGTGTATTATTGTTGGACATGCTTCACTTCTAGTACACCATCTTGATGTCCCCCTTACGCTGGTCTTAAAGGCTGCGATCCAGTAGCCGTAAATCGAAATATGAAATGATCGTCCATTTTGCTTATGCTAGCGCTATTCTATTGCTTAATTCTATATATGACCTAGTATTGTTGGGTAACGGTACCACCCTCACCGGTGCGTCTGGTGCGATTGGGAATAAATGGGTGGTACCTACACAGGCTAGCAAGGTTAGGGCTTGGAACACAGCCTCGGAGATCTTCTGATTCCGTCTGAGGATTCTGAATTCCCTTGCTTGCTCTCAGGTAATATTGCCATCCAATGTATTGCTCGGACACACTCTCCTGTTGCTGTCCGCAATCTGGCCACCCTTACTGTTTCATCCCTTCCTTGATATACTGTGATGACTTTTCCCAGCGGCCATTGCAGAGGGGATACATTGTCTTCCTTTATGACCACCAAGTCTCCTATTGACACTGCCTTTTCCTTCCTGGTCCATTTCGATCGGTTTTGGAGCTCGTGTAGTTATTTGTGGCTCCAACGATTTCCAAAAGTCTTGTCTGACTTTGTCGATCTGCTTCCACCTGGTCACCTGGCCGGACCGACATTCTCTGTTAAGAATATCTGGAGACGCGGTAAGTGGTCGTCCGATTAGAAAATGTCCTGGCGTCAAGGCTGCCAAGTCTCGGGGGCTCGAAGAAATCGGAATGAGAGGTCGGGAATTTAATATTGCCTCTATGTCGATGACAACTGTTTCTAGATCCTCGTAAGTTAAGTTCGCCGTTGATACAGTGCGTATTAGCAAATGCTTTGCTGATTTCACAGCTGCCTCTTAAAGTCCACCAAAATGAGGGGCCCCAGGAGGAATAAATTGAAATTCCGTTCCTAGTTGAGAGCATGTCTTTTTGATTGCATCTTGCGCTTCTGTTGAGTAAAGGCTTGTTCTTATTTCGTATAATTCATTCCTAGCGCCATCAAAATTTTAGGCGTTGTCGCAGTATATTTTCTCTGCTATTCCTCTACGTCCGTTGAATCTTTTGAGTGCTGCAAGGAAGGCTTGAGTAGTTAAAACTAATACCACTTCCAAATGCACTGCCTTGGTGGAAAAACAGCTGAAAAAGGCTAAATACACCTTGTGTGGCTTCTTTCCTCTGATTTTGTAGTGAACCCAGAATGGTCCGCAATAATCTACTCCGCTGATTCTAAATGGTCTTGATGCCCTTACTCGATCCCCTGTTAACGGGCTCATGATTTGTTTTAATAGTCTTGGCCGGGCCCGACAGCAAATAACGCACCGTCGTACGGTTGTCGATGCGAGTTGTTTTTCTTATATTGTCCAAAAGCGTTGCCTCGTAATTGCCAATAAGGCCTGGGGGCCGCAATGCTTGAATTGCCTATGTTTATTTTCAAACATGAGTCGAGTTACCTCATGATTCGCTGGAAGCATCATGGGGTGTTTTTCGTCAAATGTTAAACTTGAGTTCTGTAATCGTCCACCTACTCGCAACAGATTGTTTTCGTCCAGAAACGGATCCAACGATCGATACGGATCTGATACTGCTACACATCCACCCTTTTTTAGTTGAGATATTGTTGTCTGGAATCCTACTCCATCTAATTTTTGCATTATGCGTTGTAGTGCATGTTCCCGCTCTTCTGTAGTTATTGTTGATATTTCTTCGCTCGATGTCTTCGCCATCAAGTATCGGCTTGGCTTATTGCTTCCATGTCTCCTCTTCTGTTGTCAAAAAAGGCGGACCACAGAACCAAAAACTTTTATGCCTCAATTGTTGCGCTGAGCATCCTCTGGATACTAGGTCTGCTGGGTTGTCTTAGGATGATACGTGAGTTCAAAGACTTGGATTTGTTAGTTCATGGTAATGTCTGTTTAGCTAATGGTGCCACGCGGGATTTTGCGCAGAGAAGATTGCTCACAATTGAATAAATATCTTTGATGTTGTGGTTATGGGACACAGCAATCCTAGTGGATCAAATATTTTTGCAAGCTCCGAACAGACAATTCGCTTTGTGACCGTTCCTTGTTCATATGGGATCACCCGACCTTGAAGTTTGTCTTATTGTGGCATAGGAAAATTTGCTGAAGTCGAGATCCAGAGCCTGATCACCCTTTGGAATTTTTTTTAGCAATTCTGGATGATTCGAACACCATTTTCGTAACTTCATTTTTGCTCCCCCGAGAATCTCGCAGATCTGAGCTTGTTGTTTCATGGCTTCTTCTATTGTGTCTGCCCCGGATAGACAATCATCTACGTAGAAGTTGCACCTAACAGCTGATTTTTTGGGGCCATTAACGCCAAATGTTGAAAACATTTTGTCGCTAGGTACGGGGCGCATGCTGTCCCATATGTGACTGTGTTTAACTGAAAATATCGCATTTTTTTGTTTGGTGTCCGTCGCCAAAGGATAAGCTTTGGGTGAACCCAAATTTGTCGGTACATTTTTTCGATGTCTGCTGTAAACACAAACCGGTATGATCGAAACCGTAGCAAAATTGATAACAGCTCACTTTGTACTGTTGGTCCAACTCTCAGAATGTTGTTTAGACTGTTGCCTGTCGAGCTTCATGCTGAGGCATCAAACACTACCCTTAATTTTGTGGTAGAACTGTCTGGTTTCAGAACGCAGTGATGGGGAATGAAGTAATGGGTGGGCAGCTGTACTTCTGTCATATGTTTTAAATGTTCATACTCGTCCATATAAACCACGTATCCCTCTCGTGCTGTGGGATCTCTTTGTAATCGTCTTACTAAACTCTCAAATCTTCTTTGAGCCATACACAATGATTGCCCCAAAACCTTAGGGTCTTCTGAGAATGGACCATTAGTCGTTGATCGGCATACAATTTTACATTTGTCGTAAAATTCTCCTCACAGAGCCTTTCCTGAACTGTTAGTGGAGGTAGTTCAGTAGTAAAGGTGTCTAGCTTCCAAATTTTTTTCAGTGCTGACGAAGGATCTTCCTTTTTATTTATAGTGAGATTTCCTGTCACGGCTGTTGCGTATGGTTGTTTGATCGGGCCCATAACAATTCATTCAAGGGCGGTTTCCAATAAACGTGGCTTCTCCTTTTCTAAGTTGATGATACCACCTTTTAATATTCGTGTAAAAACTTCAGCGCTGAGAATTAAGTCTGTGCTCCCTGGTTGTCGAAAGTCAGGGTCAGCCAATACTAGTCCTTCGGGAATGTTCAGTGTTTCTCCTATTGGTTTGGATGGTTGATTGTCCATTACGTGTGGTAATATCATTAGGTCTATGTCCATCTGAAACCTTGATCTTACTGAAGAAATTCGTTGTCGGACCTGTTCTGAGGCATTTTGAATGTATCCACCGATCCCATGGAAGTTTACTGATGTTTTCGTGGTGTTTAAGGCAAGTCTGTCTGCCATTTTTTTGGATATAAGATTTAGTTGAGACCCAAATCAAGTAATGTGCGGCATTGTTCTTGTCGTGTGGTGAGTCCTTGTACTGCAACTGTGGCTGTGGCCAACAATACGTAGCTTCTTTGTGGTTGTTGAAACGACATGGTTGTAACCCAGTTGCCACTGGTCTGTTGGTGATTTGAAGTTTGTTCCTCTTGATGTTAAGGTAGTTGGTTCTGGGTGGTTACGACTGACACCAGTGCTGAAGATTCTTAATGTCTGTGCAGCGTTGAATGGGGTCTTTGACGGCAAAACCGACAAGTTAGTGGGGAAGGACAGTTGCTAGTCTTATGATAAGTTGACAGGCAATTGACACAACATGCCATTGTTATTATTGTCTGGCGTCGCTTTTCTGCATCCATCTTGCGAAATATGGGACACGACAGTGGGCGATGTGAGCTTGTATTGCATATTTTGCAAATGTTGTCTCGTTGGTTGGTTTGCCTTGAATGAACTAATGGTTGAGCGTTCAGTGTTTCCAGCATTCCGGATCGCCGTTCGAGAAAGGATAAAACTCTTTCCAGTAGTGAGTTTCAGTAAGTGAGTTGGCTGAATCTTCGAGTGCCGCTAGGGTGTATTGATCGAGCTTTCGACGCACTAAAAACCCGATTATTGGATCGCAATTTTTTGTGAAGATGTCCAAGTTTTTTAGTGTACTCATAGAGTTCTTAATTGTGTCATGAAGTGCTCTAAACTGACGCGCTGAACCATCTATTGGTTTGTAATCAAACATTTTTGCTATGGCTGCGAATACCAGTATCTTTCCGTTTTGATATCTGACCTTTAGTCGTTGCCAGGTGTCGTTATATCCAGCTTGTGAGAAGGCTGTATCTGTTAAAACATTCCTTGCTTCGCCACTGAGAGAGCTCTGGAGAATGTGTAGCTTCTGGCTGGCAGAATATGCTTTACTGTGAACTAACTCTACAAATAAGTCATGGAATCAGGGGCAGTATAGATATTCGCCAGTAAATTCCGGAATCTTTATTGGTGGGAGCGATAGATTTAAACTCATTTGAGTGTCGTTTTATCGAAGCAAGGTCATTTCATATTCTTCGAATAATGCCCTGAATCGAGTTATTTCTGCTTCGGCAGCATCCACTGCTCCAGGTATATTGTCGATTTCATCATGGGCTTGTCTCAATATTTCCCATTGGAGCTCCAGATGTCGTTGTAGCGCTGGAGTGATTTTTTTGCGCCGTTGACGCTAGAATTAGAGATGATTCTAATTCGTTGCAGCGTCTCTGTAGCTATCGGATAGCAAAGACCATCGATGAGTTAGTGATTGGGGCCGTACTGCGCTTGACTTCCGGGTTCTTTGTGTTGTTCTGTGTTCGCCGCGGGGCCTTCAGAGGACCACTTCCTGAAGGGATGTTGTCTCTAAATAAATTCTGATATTTTTCTACCAGCTCCTTTAATGCCGTTAGTCTTGAGGTATATTCTTCTCCGGTAGGTAATGCCGCCTTTTCGACCTCTTCATCTAGGTCACAGAGATCGTTCAACTGGCTTAGTCGACCAGAATAATAGCAGTCTCGTCGGGTTCTTTGTGTTGTTCTGTGTTCGCCGCGGGGCCTTCAGAGGACCACTTCCTGAAGGGATGTTGTCTCTAAATAAATTCTGATATTTTTCTACCAGCTCCTTTAATGCCGTTAGTCTTGAGGTATATTCTTCTCCGGTAGGTAATGCCGCCTTTTCGACCTCTTCATCTAGGTCACAGAGATCGTTCAACTGGCTTAGTCGACCAGAATAATAGCAGTCTCGTCGGCGTCGTTCGGCCGAATCCTTGCCATAATTCTTAATGATTTGTTGGATCTGACCCTGTACCTCATTTTGATCGGCAAGTAGACGATTGTGTAAGTCAACTCTTTTCTGACTTGTTTCCTCTATAAATGAGGTCGACATGATCTGCTTTGGTACGTCACTGATCGGAAATTAATAGGAGAATAGTGTCGATTCTTACCAGTTAAAATCTGCTTGGTACTTTCCTAACGGAAGGCGGTTGATAGATTTTGATCCTTTGTTGGTAAAGGATCACGTCGGGGTCACCAATGTTTGTGCCTACGCGAATGTGGACACACAGACAGGTCGGTGGCCGAACAGTAATAGTTCGCACTGCTGGCACGGAGACGTTTTGGACGTATGGAGCTTCGTCCCGACTGCCTGGACGTGGGCTTCCGGAAGTAATGACGCGCTGAGAACCGTGGCAACGATGTGGAGAACGGGCTGGGAACCGTGTTGGGCCAGTGTTAAGTGACGCGCTTTGAACCGTGTTGGGCGGAGGTAACGGCAGGACGATCAACGCGTGGCGACGGTTGTAGTTGTAGTATCGACTTCGGATTGCGGACTACGGGTTGGTACGGCACTGCGCTTGGGTTGAATCACTAGAGTAAGTGGTGCGGTGAATTGAGACACTTGATTGAGCTGTTGAGTTTGTAACTGACTTTATTCATCTTTTGGTACGAGCTTAAATACTATTCTACCCGGACATGGGCGTATATAACTATATGGGTAATGCATGTATCGGTGTTCTGATGACTTAACTGCTTTTTGATCCGTTTATTTTGGCGTGCCTGGCCTATTTCTGACTTGACGCGTCAGCCAGTCCGTCGGCAGTCGGCCAGTCCGTCGGCCGGTGAGCTGCCGGGTTCGTCAACCGGTGAGTTGCTGGATTCTGCTGCGTCTGCAATGCTGCGTTCTGACGATTCTGCTACTGGGCGCCTGGTCGCTGTATAAGTTCCAATGCTTGTGGCTACATGTTGACCAACACGACTTGCAACCCAGTTGCGTTGGGTGGCCTTCGTTGTTGACTCATGTTGAGCAACCTTGGTTACCAACAGCCTCTTAAGAGCATGTGGTCGCTTAACTGCCTCCAAAGTCCTGCAGTATGACGAGCGCCATCCTGTAATCGTCTTCTTGTCCAATTTACGCACCAGATTACTCTTCACGACGGCAACCAATTGATAGTGCGCCTGATGCGATCCAAATATTGGATTCCTAAAGTCAAGAATCTGGTAAAAGGCGTGGTGAATTCCTGCAAGGTGTGCACCATTTATAAAAAAAGACAGCAAACCCAATTGATGGGCGATTTTCCGACTGATCAGGCCTCTTTTTCCAGGCCATTTACTTACACCGGCATAGATTACGCCGGCCTTTGAAATTAAAACATACTCAGGGAGAGCGTGTCTCATCACTAAGGGATATGTGTGTGTGTTTTTCTACGAAGTCCATCCATTTGGAACCCACCTCCGACCTTATAACTGAGAAGTTTCTAGAAGCGTTTGCGCGTTTTGTAGCTAGAAGAAGTTGCCCTCAGCGAGTGATTCCGACAACGGCAAAACTTTTGTTGGTGCCTAAAGTCTTCTTTCCCGTGACCTTACGCAAGCACTAAAGGAGTCTGTGACTGATGCGTATAGCCATCAGGGACTCGTGTGGAGGCAGGAGTAAAGAGTTTTCAAACTCTGTTTTACAAATCCACGTCCGCTCGCAAGTATTCCTTCGAAGAGCTTTCCACGCTTTTTGCCAACATTGAAGCCTGTCTTAATTCCAGACCGCTTTTTCCAATGTCAGAGGACCCGAAAGACTTGCTGGCACTGACGCCAGGCCATTTCCTGACCGGGTGTCCGTTGGTTTCCACGGCGGAGCCTGAAATCAAAGGCGAAGCCAAGTCGATAATAAATCGATGGCAACATCTCAAGGCCCAGCATCAACAATTCAGTTCGCGATGGAAAGAAGAGTATCTAAAGAAACTCCACAAGCGCAACATCCAGAAATCTGCAAGTCGACGATATGGTATTCATCAAGGAAGATAACTTGCCATCAAATGACTGGTGTTGGGTAAAAACTGCTCATTTGGGTTAACATGTTCACTTGTTCTTTTTTTATTAATGAGTCAACTCACTTAGTTTGCTCACTTGCTCACTTGTTCACTTGTTCACTGGTTCTGTCCTTTACTTTGTCACTGGCTCTGAGAAGACAGCTGATTGACTGTAAAACCGTTTGCAAAAGCATCCAAAAATTAACAAAAAAAAATATTTTTGAGCCAAAAACAGCAAGAGAGCCACTGAGCAAGTGAACTAAAAAGATCAAATAAACGAGCAAAACTAAACCAGTGAACAAAAAAGAGCAAGTAAGTAAGCAAAACAGAGCAAGTGAACAAAAAGAAGCAAGTGAGCAAAAATGAACAAGTGAACAATAAAGAACAAGTTCGAATGAACATGTTCACTTACTCAGTTTAGTGAGCAACTCTTTTTTGTTCACTCACTCATGAGCAACCCAACACTACAAATGACTGGCGGCTCGGCAGAATCGTAGCTGCATTCCTAGGAGCTGATACCAGAGTACGCGTCGTAGATATTCTTACTTCTCGTGGATGGATGCTAAGGCAAACCTCCAAATCTCCACAATAATGCCTTCTGTTCCCGCTGTCCACCCCGTAAACATCACTAAAGCGACTCCCTTTCTGATTTTGTTGTTGTTTTGCTTTCTCTTCCAAGTAAAAGTTCAGAATGGCTCCTCGCCCACGCACTTCCCAGACCCTCGTCAGCAGATGTTCTCGATGTATAAAATCCTACCGCTACCGAATCTGCCAGGGTATACATCCGCTACGAAAATGCAACCGATTCCTGAGGCTTAGTTCAAAGAAGCGTCTCCGAGCTGTACTGGTGAACAAGTACTGCCACAATTGTCTGGCTCATCAGCACTTGCAAAAAATGTGGACCATCACACGTTGCTCCACATGCACGAGATGCCCATGGTAACTCGCCGATCGCCCTTCCAGCAACGTCGTCAGTTGCCTTCCCCGCAACGCCGCCAGTCGCCGGCCCCGCAACTTCGCTATTCGCCGTCCCCGATTCGTCAGCAGTCACCACAGCAGCAGTCATCCGCTTCGTAATATCGATCGTCAGCCCCACTGGATCAAACACGCCCCGCAAGTCAGCAAGCGGCGTCTATTGTGGCCCCATCCGTGACCTCGCTCCTGCAGCAACGGATGTAACGAACTGATTTTGTATGTCTGCTCGCTACGAGATTCGTGCGACTAGCTCAGAGAAGTTATGTGTTCGTCCCACCAAATTTATATAAACGTGACCGTCCAGTAGATCAGTGAGAAAGCACAGAATTCACTGGTTCGAAATGGGTTTATTGCGGGTGTGATTACAGCGGGCTTGATGGCTCGGTTGGCCTTGGTGTCGCCACTCGTGGTCCTCGGTGTCTCCTGGTGATGTTCGTCTCTGCACGTCGGTGCGTCACCTCGGTGATCGCCGGCCTCGTTCATTCCGTGCTCCATGGTTTGGACACACGCCGGTCCCGCGCTCGTGGAACCGTTAGGTCTCTAGGGTAGCGCCTTGAAATGACAACCGGCCTACTGCTCGCCCTTTCTGGCTGGTCGCGCCAGGACCTGTTCGATTTCCACTTGACGGATTGGGCTGATGCCGGGAGCCGCCAGAGAAGTGTTCGGCTCCCGCCCCGAGTTCACGATCTCTTGTCGCAGGACTTCACTGCTCAACTCTGATAGACACGCCAGGCGTAATGCGAGGATTTAGTCGTAAGAAGAGTAGGAACAGTTCGCCTTGACTTAGCCGTGTGATGCCCTCTGGACCTCAGCTACCTGTGTCTCAATCCGGAGATTCCTGATGTTCGAATCCCGAACGTCTCTGTTCAGTCGCAGCAATAGTTATAAGTCAGCGCACTGAAGTATCATATATTGGGTCAAGCCGTCAGCAACATTAGCAATGACCCACTTATTGGCACGAGCTTATTCTGATGAATTGTAACTGGGCTTGCTCCCATTAGCAGATTTCCCAAATTATGCATAATAACCAACACTTTGCTTTATACCTATTCTGTTAACCTAAGCACTTTTTACCTATAAATACCGTTAAGTTTATTCAATAAAATCAGTAACAATTCTGACTCTTACAATCAAGTTGTACTCATCCTGCATTCAACAGAGGCTGTCGCTCTAGTCTTCAGACCATCATATGCAAACCTTAGTCCAACTGGTTCAAGTTCTAGTTGCGACGACTTTAGGCAGACAGTTTATGTGTTGTATGCCAGGCATCTAAGCCAAGCAATAACATTTTGGTGACCCCGACGTGATCTCACCAAGGGATCACACCCTAGAACACAACGTTGGAGATATCTTCCATACGAGTCCTTTTGCCCAAGTCGTCAACAAGGCGACAGATTAAGGACACCTGAGCACAGTCGACTCAGGAAGTTGGAAGACTGGTCAACAAGGCGACCAGCTCCGTCAACGATTTGATAAAATCGTTTGTGATACCGGTAAACGGATTTAAATCATCCAATCCCGGACACATTCTCAAAGTTGTCAACAGGCGACACTTTGAAACCAGAATCAAATATTCTCAGAGTACGAGAACCCAGCACCACAGTTGCTGTCATCAAATTCATCAAAATCATTCATAAGTGTTAAAGCTTCTTTGACCAATTCGGTTGCGAATAGGAGCGTATCCAGCTATACAAGCAAATAAAACACTCCCAACGGGTCAGAAGTTCTTAAACACAAGGTAATAAATATGAGTGACATGGATGAGCAAGCAGTCACAGAAGCACTAGACGTGCAAGAAGATATCAGTCAAGAAATCTCAAAATTTATCATCAACATCAAAAAAGATTCATCGGAGAGAAAATCCGGTCCAAATTATTATCAAACGAGATTAACCGCACTCGATGACGCTTGGAGTCGATTTACAAAGAATGATCTCAAGATTCCTCAAAAATATAGAACTACGGTGTACGTGAAGTTCTACAACGACTGTCGTGAGTCATACGACAAACATCGAGCTATCATACGGGACGGCATGGAACAATCAACAAGCCAAGCCGAGGTAACTCCAGCCCTGCAAGCATTCAGCAGCCCATGATAGAGTCCCAGAAACTTATATCAGCATGTCGTCGACAAAAGGCAATATCAGATTCGAATAAGCGCGCTCTGAAAGAGTATTCAGAGACGGGAAAGACCGTAACAAGTGATTTGATAAAATCACTATGGGCGCAAACTCAAGAGATCCATTTATCCGTACATGAAGAATATGATGATCCAAGCAAGGGACGATATGACATAAAATCCTTCCTAAAACTTGAAAAGGAAATTCAAGTTATCTTAGGAGCAAAATCAAACTCCTCTAGCAATGAAGATATGCATTTGCCCAGAGTCAGCATCCCCAAATTCGACGGGGATCTACTCAAATGGAATCAGTTTTTTGATTTATTCAAATGCATGGTCCATGATACTAACATGCCGACGGTACGAAAAATGTGGTACCTAAAAACCACCGTAACTGGAGAGGCTGAAAGATTGATAAGACACATCGATCTTAAGGAAGAAAATTACCTCAGTTGATTCCAACAACAATCCCCGACATGTGGCAGACACGATTCTCAATCGCTTCCTGCATTAAAACACAGTTAGTGACGATCCAAGGTCATTAAAAGAGTTGTACATTACAACTATCGAGTCTCTAGCATCACTAAAGGGACTGGGCATCGATGTATCAAGTTGGGATACAATATTGATTGCCATCATCAAGCAAAAATTGGATCTTGCTAGCAGAGCCCTATACGAGCAGTCGTTAGACGGGTCCCGAGAGTTACAGGGTCTCGACACACTGCTCAGCTTCCTGGACCAGCGCATCCGTGTACTTGGAACAGGAAAAAAGGGACAACAATCAAGAAAAGACCAAAAGAGTCCAACATGCTCATCAGCCAGCACTGGAAAAGGACCATGCTGTCAATTTTGCAAAAGGAATCACTGGCTTTATAAATGCGATGACTTCCGCAGCAAAACAATACCCGAACGAGTTAATTGGGTACAAAAACAAAGACTGTGTGTTAACTGCTTCAGCAATGACCACAAGGCAAAGGATTGCCGAGGTCGCCCGTGTTTTAAGTGCGACAAGAAACATCATACATTGTTGCACCTGGAAACCACATCAGGTACAGCATCCAATCAACAGTCACCTACTGTAGGTGCAGCTAGCAACAATAATTATAATTTGCTGGCCACAGTCAAAGTGTCAGTGAAGGCAAGGAATGGTCAAATTGCTACCTTCAGAGCGCTGCTAGATTCAGGATCACAAATTAATCTGATTTCCGAGCGAATGGCGTCAGTACTATCACTGAAACTTCATGGAACTTCTCTACGTATCGAGGGCATTGGAGGCAATCCAAAGACCAGTAGAGCAAGAGCAAATGTGCAAATAAAGTCAATGCATAATGCCTTCGCTCAAGATGTTGAAGCCTTTGTGCTACCACACATAATAGCTGATCAGCCTGCGCATCAATTAAATTCGGCAAGCCTACAAATTCCAAGCAACATAGCTTTAGCCGATCCAAATTTCGATAAGCCAGGAAAGATTGACATGCTCATCGGAGCAGAGCACTACTATTCATTGCTGCTGCCAAACCAGACTTTACTAAAGGCAGGAGGACCAGTTCTTCAGAATACAAAACTTGGATGGATCATTGCCGGAAGGATCTCCACGGATCACGATTCAGCGGCGGTTTGTGCCGCCGCAGCTACAGATGAAGAAATCGATACACTGTTGGAACGATTCTGGACCCTAGAAAATCTTGAAACCGAAGAAAAGCATCGATCACCAATAGAGACGCATTGCGAAATGCTCTTCGTAGGAAACTTAGGAGTGGCAAAGGATTACTAATCATTACTTCATTCCACACCACTGCGTGCTAAAGCCGGAAAGCAGCACAACAAAGTTGCGGCGCTTCATGCAAAAGTACAAGCAACAAGTCATTGAACGACATACTCTATTCTGGACCCACTGTCCAAAGCGAGCTATTTGCAATTCTATTACGCTTCCGAACTCATAAATATGTGTTTACAGCGGACATAGAGAAAATGTATCGGTAAGTGGTAAGTTCCGAGTCAGCACAAATATTTGACCCGCTTGGACTATGTGCCCCCGTGGTAGTAAAGGCAAAAATATTTATGCAAACGCTTTGGGCACTGAACCTGAGTTGGAACGAGGAGCTCCCTCAAGAGCTCCAAAATGATTGGAAAAATTATCGCTCGGATCTGCAAGCATTGAACAGTATGCAAATTCCTAGACATATCTATAATGGAAAGGTTCCAGTTAATCAAGAAGTACACACATTCGTGGATGCATCAGAGCGTGCATACGGAGCAGCAGTGTATATAAGAGCTACCTACAAAAACAATCAAATTTCGGTACGACTTCTTTGCTCCATGTCACGAGTGGCTCCATCAGCAAAAGAAACTTTGCCTCGCCTTGAACTATGTGCTGCGCTGTTGGGGGCTGAACTAACACACAGAGTAAGAAAGGATTTGCGGCTACCGATCGAAAGGGCATCTGGATACTTCTGGACTGACTCAACTGTAGTCATACCCGTTACTCGTAGAGTAAAAGGGTATATTGTATTCGTGCAAAAGTATGTAACAGGGAGAAGGAAGCGTTTCCGACCCTATCTCTAAAGATTATAAAATGAAAGACCGATTTTTAAGGGGATACGACCACAGCCCAAACCTTAAGAGCTACAGCAGACAAATTTTTGCACAGTATTTCATTGGGGGCGTAGGCGCCCACTCAGATCCGACATGTCCCCCCAGTGGCCCAAACAGCTCCAACATCCATATTTAGAGCAAAAAAGAATTAGATGTACTTAAGCTTAACTTCTAAAGTGGTTAAAATTTCGAAATTTGGATTTTGCAGAATTTTAGGTCTTGAAAAGGCCTAATTAGAAATCTAAAAGAAATTTCGATATCCCCCATAATTTGGGGGCTACATTTAAAATTAACTTTTCGATTTTAAAAATCTAAACCGCTGCTCCGATCAAGATGATTTTTGGATCATTAGTTATTCTATGGCCCAAATGTATTTTTAACGAATTTATTTACATTTTCTAAGTTATTGCGTTGCATTTTGTGGGAGCCTGCCGAGAGAGCTAAACCCAGAGAGCGGATGCCAAGAGAGCGACGGCCGAGAGAGCAACAGCCAAGAAAACTGACGAGGGGGTGGGGTAGTGCTGTGTGTGA
>JBAMCF010000616.1:0-14848 GCA_037075285.1 Drosophila lutescens
CGACCAGAGTTGGAGACACGCCTAGATACTTTTACCTAGGTACGTACATAGGTACAATTTAGTGGTACCTTTTACCTTACCTAGGTATAACAAAATGGGGTGCCTTTTACCTTACCTCAGCTACAGATTTGTATGTACCTTGGGAATTATTAAGGTATTTACTTAGGTATTAAACATTGCTCTGACTTAAAATAGCCAAATCTGACTGCGACACTAAAATGTTTAACCACCACATCTACACGTCATTGTATCAAGCTTCGTTTCCCGAAATTTTAATAGTCGGAACGCAGCATTAAAAAGTCTCTGAAACTTAGCCGTTCTCATGTCTGTTTTGTGAAGCTACCTTTGCATTGCAATTTTCACATATGCAAAAACAATTTGACTTTGCGCGACAGACATGGCCGAAAAAGAAAATTTAAATGAGAAAGGAATACAATAATATTAAATGGCAAATTTTTTAACCCGGACGGCAAGTTCGTGTTGTGTGTTAATAAAATAATAAAATTCGATGATAAATCGACAGGAAATGAGTGGGTGTTGCGGGGAACCGTCGATGCGGGGTCCCTCGCCGCTGTCTTCAATAATTAGCGGCCGGTTGGCCGTGCTGCTCTTCAGTTGCGAAGGGGAGATTGCCGTCTCCAAATAGTGCGTAGCCGGTTGGCCGCACTGCTCCTATGCTGAGATAGGAAGGTTAGGGTGGAAGGGAAACTGTCCTTCGATACCGCTGGCCTAGAGACTCAGTCAGTATATTGGTTAATTAAAGATTTAACGGCTAAGTGCCGGAGTTTCATGAATAGGAGCTGGTGCTCTTGGTTTATTGAAAATCAAATATGAACTGAACTTAAGAATTAACAAAGGCTCATGCATGACCGGATGCCCGTGGCAGACCGCTGACCATGCACATTTTGCAGAAGTCATACGATCGCTGTCAGCCAATGGGACAAAGCCACGGCCCATAACGGCACAATATGTTGGCTCAGCACTTGGGCCCATTAGGGTGGAACTAAATTGAGGTGGACCATACATGAGTGGTATAAGAAGTGTAATAATAATATAATAATAGTGATTAATATTAATAAAGGGAATTTGAATTGGCCTGCTCAGCCCAAGTTGGGAGTTGGTTGTTAATTACTCCCCCTTTAAATTAGACGCCGTCCTCGGTGACAGCCAATTCGTCGATGGACTTTCGTAATCGGGATGCCTCTCGTTTGCGCCTGCAGTGATGTTGGAGCAGGACCAGGCCGCATAATGTAAAGCTGACGGCAACTCCCGCGGCGAACCACATCTTAGGTGCACCTCCCGCCGACACGTCATCTCTGAGCTCCTGCATCAGACGCAGGTTGTGCTCGTTCATACGTTGCAGTAATGGCAAACTCAATATATGATCATGTCCCGTGATGTTGATTAATGGGGAGTCCGCGATCCCTGGGCTCTTTTTCACAGAGAAGCCGAGGTTCAAATACACGGAGTCATTAACCACCGCCTTCCTTTCGAAAGTAATAAGGTGGGTCCCTATTATGGTTGTTGGGGGACCGTCATCGATGGTGATCCTCGTGAGTTTTTCATTGACGATCATCATTCCGCCACGATGTTATCTTCTATTTGTAGAATAGTCTGGTAGTGCGCGACCGGGAAGAGCAGGACTTTTTTACAAATACGCTTAACTTTAGGATACTGAACTAAGACATGGATAAAGACATTAGATTGAAAAATTTTAATCTTAGATACAGCCATAAGACTAACTATGGGGACCTCTGTGAGCTGTTCGTCAAAGATAGATTTAAGGTCATTGTGATTAAATATAACCGGATTTATAATCTTGTTCTTGGCAAGTGTGATTGTGAGCATGCAATTTTGTAATTCTGAAATGAGGATTCTATTCCTGGCTAGAAGTGTTTCGAAAAGGTGGCCGGAGTCAACTAACCCGTCCCTTTTTTCCTTGAGGGTTTTATTTACTGTATCTGTAAGTTGGTTAATGTGTTTCTGTGTTTCTGTATTGATTACAACCTGCCTATTGTTTGCTTCGATCAGTGCTGCTTCGTTAGTTTTAATTCTATAGAGGTCCTCCGCGTCGGGCGTGCCTGCCACGACCTTAAGTGCAGTGCCCAGGAAATCTAGGCTCCTGGCCATTCTATGGTGCACGGTTAATTCATCCAGAATGTTCTGGGCATGATCGACGTCCACTTCCAATAACTTCCTCATATGCGACTGTGGGAACAGCTCCACCATTCTGACCGTAGAATCAATTATGCTGGAGAACTCAGACAAATTTGTCGAGTGAACAGACGTTTTTAGGTCTGCTTCTATGCGCTCTTCCGAAGAGAGGGGCGTCAGCTTATTTTCGAATCTTTTATTATTGCGCACGAGGACCTTTTCCCCAACTTCAAAGACTCTGTTTTGTCTTGAAGTGTTAATTCTATCGAGGTTGGTTTGTTGCGCCTTGTCGATCTTGGCTCTAATAGCCGAGTTAGCCTCGTCGCTGCTGGCATGGATAACTTCTGCTGGCCTACAATCCGTGACTGAGTGCAACGATCTATTATATTCTACTGTAGCCCGCAAAATTAATTCCACAGTGTCGTCAATTTTTTTTATCGATTTTGAGGCACCTGGCTATTTCTGCCAAGGTACTGTGGAATCTTTCCACTTGGCCATTGGAGCTACTGTGAAGCGGTGGCGCATTAATGACATCGATGCTGTATTGGTTTTTCAGCAAAGACGTAATCGTTTCAGAATTGAAGGAAGCCTCATTGTCACAATAGATGGTTTTAGTTTTGTGGTAGAAATTTACCAATTGGAGTATAGGGGCCCGTACATCAACTATTGCCCTAGAAGATAAGGGCTGTACGATGGCGAACTTAGAGATCTTATCGATGCAAGTTAGGAAGATCTTTTTGTCGGTAGAAAAAATGTCAATATGTAACATCTCCCCTACATATGAAGGAATTGGGGTGCTTCCTAACTCCTGTCGTTTGGGGTGGCGATCGTATTTAGCTTTATTGCAGACCTTGCAATTTGCGACGACTTCGCTGGCCAGCTTTGACATGTTGGGGAAATAGTAGTCGCGAAGAATTTGCTTGGCGTTTTCCTGCGCAGCCCTGTGGGCGCGGTTGTGTTCGGCATTAACAATTTCCAGCTGTTCATTGGTATTTGTAATGTCAGTAACAAAGTTTTTACAATGCCAAAATTTCGTTGCAGGGAACTCCTGCCTCAAGGCATGTTGAACACAAGCTAGTGTCGGAAAGTCGCAGTGGATCGCGTTTACGACGTTGGCGTTGATAATTTCTTTAACAGATTGGACAAGTAGGTTTTTGTTATTAAAGTAAATGACGTGGCGAGTTCTATTGCCAAAAACAATGAAGTCTCGCCGAAGTGGTTGGTTTGCCTCTTCCAAAATAATTTGGTTTCTGAAGCAGTTTAGGGGTTTGTCCGTAGTCTCGATGGTGTATGAGAGCGAAAGCTCGCTATGCACCGTGGCAGCGTCGGACTGAGGCTCAGCCTCTAGGTTGTTCAAGTGTTGCCGAAACAGCGCATCGGCTACAAGGTTTTGCTTCCCTGGCGTGTAAAACACCTTCCCGTTGTTTTCGTCTATAAAGGCTTTCCATCGCTTGATTTTAGCGTTGGTGTTTCTGTCAGATACCGCGTAAGTCAGCGGCTGGTGGTCTGTGAAGATCCTAACCTCCTGAGTGCCGTAAAGGTAGTTCTGTAGTTTGCCTATGGCCCAAACTATCGCTAACAATTCTCTTTCGTTGGTGGCGTAATTTAGCTCGCAATCCTTAAGCGTGCGCGATATCATTGTAATGGGCCTCTTGTTCTGGGACAATACCGCGCCTATTCCACTGGCTGAAGCGTCGGTGGTTAGGTCGAATGGTAATTTAAAGTCGGGGTACGTTAGAATGACATCTTCTGATGCCAGGATATTGCGCAGGTGGTCAAACGCATTGCGCTGGGCTTCATCAAACATAATAGGAACTTTTTTCGACATGTTTTTACTGACTGTTCCGTTTTGCCCTTTGAGAATATGAGTAAGGGGCCTGGCAATGGAGGCAAAATTCTTGACAAAGCTTCTGTAATAACTCGCCAGGCCGAGGAAGGACCTGAGACTAAAGAGGGTTTTAGGTTCTGGGAATTCTTGTATTGCCCTGACTTTTTCGGGATCTGTTTTTGTTCCCCCTCTAGTAACTATGAAGCCTAAAAATTCTACGCTTTCTTTAAAGAATTTAGTCTTTTCTCGAGCCACCTTCATGTTGGCGTCGAGCAGTCGCTTAAGCACTATATCGATGTGCTTAACATGTTCGGTTTCGTTTTCGGAAAAAACAATAACGTCATCGACGTACACGTAACATATCTTGCCTATTTCTTCCCGCAGTACATCATCGATGGCTCTTTGGAATATGCTACCTGCGTTTTTTAATCCGAAAGGTAGTCGACAAAATTCGTATTTTCCTCCGTTAACTGAGAACGAGGTTTTTTCCCGGTCTTTCTCGGCCAAGTATATCTGATGATACCCTGACTTCAAGTCTAGGGTAGTAAAGTATTTGGCTTTCCCCAAATTCTCTAGAATCATGGGAATGCTTGGCATAGGGTAGCGATCGGCAATTGTTTGCTCGTTTAGTTTCCTAAAGTCGATAACCAAACGTTTCTTCCTGATGCCATTATCGTCGGTCCCTTTTTTGTCAACTACCCAAGTAGGGCTGTTGTACGGGGATCTGGAAGGCCTGATTATGCCATTGCTCAGCAGTTCCTTGATTCCGTTGTTAACAAAGTCTGCTGCCCCCATGGGGTAGGGGTATAACCTGGAGTAGACGGGTTCGTCACTCTTAGTTCGAGTAGTGGCGATGTCCGAGGTGTTGAATGTTAGGGCCTCGTTAGAGGTCGAAAACACCTTTATTCTTTTCAGAATAACTTTTTTGAATTAGATTTTTGATCGATTTTTGTAAAATTCACGTTTTCGCAGTCAAAGAATTTTAGTTTTTCCGTGGAGTTTGCAAATTTTATTACGCCATTGCCTAAGTCCAATGCGACCCCTGCTCGCGTTAGCGAGTCAAAGCCAATTATGGCATCGAACGTGCTTAGCGTATTTAGCAAAAAAAATGGGACGTTTAGCCCAAAAATGCGCATCATGCATTTGTGCTTGACGCTACTGGAGCCGTGAATAGAGCTCACAGTAAAGGGGTTCTCGACCAGCATTACGTTTTTTAGCTCCTTTACGGGCTTAACGTAATTTTTTGCCGCCCCCGTGTCGATAAGTATTTTTAATGTTCTGTTTAATGTTCAATCTGCCTCCTCCTGCTCATGGGACTGGGATATGTTATTGACGCGCTGGCGTCTTTGCCCCGAATAACGCTGAGATGAATTCTGTCTTTTGTGATTGTTATTATTCTGAGGCTTTCCCCAATTAGTCTCCTGCCTAAACCCTGATGTGGAAGGGTCGACCTCCATAGGCTGTACTTTGTTATGGTCTGTAACTTCGGGGTCCCCGCGCTTCTGCCAGGGGTTGTCCTCCTGGGGCTTGCTTTGGCTTTGCTTCGGAACGAAGTGTGGATTTTTATCCTCTCCTTTCCATTGCTTTCCCTGAAATTTATTGTTACGCTTGTTTCCATCGTGGACAAGGGACTTGTCTTCTATTGCTTTTGCGTAGGAAGCCGCGAATGCACTTCTTTCAATGCTATTTTCGGCCTCCCGCGCTAGCGCAAGCGCAGACGGAAGGTCTTTTGGCTGCGCTGGCAGCACCAGTGCTCTAAGGGGTCTTTTAGTCCAGCAATAAATGCGTGTAAGGCGTCGTCCCTAACTTCTTTATTCAGGATGGTTGCCGTGTCTGCAGTGTGCGACATAACTATTTTGTTCGTGACGAGCGTTAGTTTCCTCTCGACCTCGTCATAATATGCCATGAGATCGGCATCGCGTTGTTGAACCATCTCTAGATTTTGACGCAGTACGCGTAGGGACGTTTTGTCCGCGTATGTGCAATCCAGCCTAGCCAGAATTGCATCGAAATTTAGCACTGTATTATGGGACGTGAGGAGCGATCGCGCATTACCACAAATTTTGTTTTTGATAATAACCACTGCTTCATAGTGGGTGGGTGAAGCACAACGAATTTGAAGAGAAACTATAATAAAAAACCCGCTGAATTTATATATCTCGAGAAAAATTCCGGTTGGGAAATGGCTGGGTCGAAACAACAGGCTTAGTAATCACACAGGCACACTGGACACAAAATTTCTTTTTTAATGAACGCATGCAAATCGAGTATTTGTATTTGTATTTTATTATTTCGTGTCATCCTAACGCTACAAGTTTGGAACTTATAAATTAATGCGCTAGTCACAGATAGGTGCAAATATTTACTTATTATATGACTTAAAACTAATTTTATATATAAAAGAAAAACTAACCTAAGTCGCTTTCTAATTTTACTTTAATTTACCTAATAGTGTTTTTAAGGTGTGAGAATATCTTTGTTTTGAATTGCATAGCACTGCTAATATTCTTTATATGGCTCGGGAGCTGATTCCATGATCGAATAGCATTTATTAAAAATTGTCTCTCGGCTGTCAATGATCTAGGTCTTATGCAAGTTAGGTTGTTTGCTCTTCTAGAGGCTGTAAATTGGAGTTTTTCAAATAGATACGAAGGTTCTTTTTCGAAAATAATTTTATGGAGATAAATTAAGTTACGCATCTTTATCCATTCATTAAGGTCGACATTAAATATTTTTTGTGAGAATTCCGAGACATGATTTCTTGGTGGTAGGTTGAATATGTACCTTGCTATGCAATTGAATACCACCTTAATTTTGTTTTGGCTGATCGTGTCACAATTTGAAAAAACTTCTATTCCATAGAAAAGCACTGGAGCAATACATGTTTTGGCTATCATTAAGCGTATATGAGTGGGCAGGCAATTTTTGGTTACCGATAATGTTCTTAATATGCCATATGTTTTTCCCACAGCCTTTGTTATGTGATCATTCCAGGTAAGGGTCCTGTTGAAAGTGAAACCTAAGTTTATGGCTGTTTCAACATATTCAAGTGGCGCGTTATTTATGCTCAGAGGCTGTAAATTATTAAGAGCTATTTTCCTTTTACTTATGATAAGACATTTAGATTTTAATGGGTTGATCCCAAGTCCATTGTTGCCGGCCCACTCATTTACACGTGCAAGATCCCTGTTACAAACATCTATACACTCATTTATTCTGTTTAATGGACGACTCACATACATTTGGACATCATCAGCATACAAGTGGACATTGCATTCAGACAGCGCATTGGGAAGGTCATTAACATATAAGGAAAACAATAAGCGACCGAGAACAGACCCTTGGGGTACACCACGATTCACATTTTCAAACGTAGAAGAGACTCTAGACAGTACAACGGATTGACGACGATTTTGTAGGTACGAAGACACAAGTTTGACAGAAGCTTTAGAAAACATGAACATGTTACGTAACTTGGCACAAATGACATTATGGTTTACAGTATCGAAGGCTTTACTATAGTCCAGTAAAACTAAGAGTGTAATATTATTGTCGTCTATTTGTTCCCTTAGATCATCTGCAATTTTTAAAATAGCTGAGGTGCAGCTTCTGTTTTTCCTAAAACCTGACTGACAATTGTTTAGCATTGCATTGTCAGACATAAACTTATTAATCTGATCAGCCATTAAATTCTCAAAGACTTTTGAAAGATAGGGTAAAATGGAATTGGAATTATTTTAGCCGTTTTCCAACAATGTGGAGGCTGTCAATGCACTATTGAAAGTATGCGTTATGTATGGGAGGATTTTTGGCAGCAATATTTTTATAAACTTTGGGTTTATGTTGTTGAGCCCAGTAGCGTCACTCTTAATTCTAAGTATACTTTGTAGGACATCACACTGGTTAACACACATAAACCTAAACCTAATATCACAGCCTATTCCAGGTACAAATTGTGGGTTCAGGTACTTATTTTCAGAGATTTCAGGTACTGTGCAGTTTAAGAACTTTTTATTAAGATCATTAACATCTATTTCTTGCTCAGCTCGTGGTTTGGATTTGCATATTCCAAGGTTTTTGATTATTTTCTATGTCTGAGTAGTAGAAGCATTATTGAATTTACGGGAATAGAAATTTTTCTTTGCGGTTTGAGAAAGTTTGGTCACTTTTTGTCTCAATGCCTTAAACACCGCGTAGGCTTGAGGTGTCCTGTATCTCTTCCATTTATTGTACGCTTCGTCACGCTGTAGTATTGTGTCTTTTATGTTTTTATGGAACCATGGTTTTTCAGAAGGACGAATAACTTTTTGTCGGACAGGAACAAGACAGTTATATAAATAACAAATATTGTGTTGTAATAGGTTAACTTGTTCGTCAACTTCGGAAAGGGAATATATGTTATTCCAATTGCACAAGTTAAAAGCTAAGTCCAAAAGGTCGTAATTGATACCTCTAAAATCCCTAAAAACTATTGCATGGTCAAAATATTGTAGGTCAAGTGCATAAGTCAAGAATATTAAGTCATGTTTTGAAAAGGACGGGACAATAAGTTGGTCATATTTAGCTATTCTGTCTGTGTCAGACACAAAAAATAGGTCTAGAAGCGAGTTGCGAGTTTTGGAAAAATGTGTATAATCATGGAATAATCAAGGGAATAGGGGAGGGGAAAATTTTCCACGCGTAATAACCACTTAAAATTGCAAACAAATATATATTTCATATAACTGCTTTGTGTATTTTTAAATTTAAATTTTTAAATTTAAATTGCTAGCTCTGGCACAAGTTTGTAAGTAAATAGGGAGAATTTGTGTAGGCACTTATCTGTCACAATATCTCGTATTGACCTGGGTGACCTATCTTCGTCGCACAGTCACTTACATTCTGTTTTCCTCAGGGTGAGATTCGAAGAGTAGTTGGGCGTCAATTAATGAGTGGGTGTTGCGGGGAACCGTCGATGCGGGGTCCCTCGCCGCTGTCTTCAATAATTAGCGGCCGGTTGGCCGTGCTGCTCTTCAGTTGCGAAGGGGAGATTGCCGTCTCCAAATAGTGCGTAGCCGGTTGGCCGCACTGCTCCTATGCTGAGATAGGAAGGTTAGGGTGGAAGGGAAACTGTCCTTCGATACCGCTGGCCTAGAGACTCAGTCAGTATATTGGTTAATTAAAGATTTAACGGCTAAGTGCCTGAGTTTCATGAATAGGAGCTGGTGCTCTTGGTTTATTGAAAATCAAATATGAACTGAACTTAAGAATTTACAAAGGCTCATGCATGACCGGATGCCCGTGGCAGACCGCTGACCATGCACATTTTGCGGAAGTCATACGATCGCTGTCAGCCAATGGGACAAAGCCACGGCCCATAACGGCACAATATGTTGGCTCAGCACTTGGGCCCATTAGGGTGGAACTAAATTGAATTGAAGGGAATATGAATTGGCCTGCTCAGCCCAAGTTGGGAGTTGGTTGTTAATTTGTACATAAGTATGTAATGATTAAATTAGGATAAAATAATGGATCACCTAATGGATGTAATTCTAAATCAAAATGTGTATGTATCCCGTAAAATATTACTCGAAGTCTGTAAAAAAATTACAGAAACTATTGAGATATACGTATACATACGTACATATGCATTTTTGTACTTTAAAACAATAAAATGCGTGCAATAATATTTGCGTACACAAATAACATTCCAATTTAAGAAAAGGTAGTACTCGCACAACGTTGATAATCTGGAAATTGTACTAGCCAAAACATACCCACAAAAATAAAAAAAATTGGTTTTAAATTGTGTTAAAAACGGGGGGAAATTGTTGGAAAATTTCGCCTCCAAAAGGCCCACACGTTTTGTTTGTTTTGTTTTATTATTCGTATGGGTGCCTTAAGATATAGTGGTCCGATCCGGCTCGCTCCGACATATGTACTACCTGCAATAGAAAGAAGACTTTTGGGAAAGTTTCATTGCGATAGCTTTAAAACTGAGAGACTAGTTCGCATAGAAACGGACAGACGGACAGACGGACATGGCTAGATGGACTCGGCTATTGGTGCTGATCAAGAATATATATACTTTATGTGGTCGGAAAAGTCTCCTTCACTGCGTTACAATATCTGACTGAAATTATAATACCCTCTGCAAGGGTATAAAAATAGTAAGAGTTTTTCTCTGCATTCGCTTAGTTAACCAAAATGATAAATTTAGGCTACCAGAACGGTGGAGTTAAGGTGGGAATAAGGTGAGGTTAGTGCGGGGTTAAGTTGCGATTAAGGAGGTATTAGGGTAAAAGTAATGTAAGGAAAGGGTGAAGGTGAGAAAGGTAAGGTTCGTTTGGACTTTAGCGAGGATAAGTTGGGTCAAGGTGACAAACAAGTTTTAATAAGAAAAAGTGAAGTTATAGTAAGTAACCTGCAGTTGCCGAATTCAGACCGAGCGCTTAATTGCACTGAGTCGACTGCGACGACGGCAGAGCCTCGGCAGAAGCGACTCTCTCACCAACCCCTCTTTCTCAATCTCCGTCGCCGACGGAGCCGACCCATGGTGGAACTATACAAGGTGGTCCCGTCAGGTTATTTTTCAAAGAGACAAGCGCTAGAAAGAGATAGAAATATTATATCATTCGCACGACTGGCACAAATAACGTCCTCAAAAGAGGGCAGCTCTCGCGACGAGACCACCTTGTATAGTTCCACCATGAGCCGACCGAAACGGCGCCAGAGACGACGCTCTCCCTAATTTCTCTCTCTCAAACTCTCTCTGCGCAGGGGTAGGAGACAAATTAGGCGAGCGCGATCGTGAAGGGAAAGAACAACAAGAGAGATTGAAATTGCAGAAAGTAGCTATAATAAGCGGGAGTGGAGGTTTTTTTATTAGTTTTGTATAAAATCAGAGATTAGTTTACAGACACAAACATATACAATTCCCATAATCAGTGTGTTTAGTATCCGAGGGAATCCTATGGTTTTATCGCATTTAAAAATTTTGTGACCCCTCGTTATCTTCTGAGAATGAGCAGGAAAAAGTGCACGTGCACCAACGAATGGGTGATGGGTGATCGGAGGTCGTTGTCATTTTCGCCTGTTTTTGGGTAGTAGTGGAGATATGGGTATGCGGAGAATCCCGCTGCGGTTCCCCGCTCCCGTGTCCGCCGATCGCGAGACCTCCGCTGACCTACCTCGGTTTTCTTACACGAAATGATTCGTGTGTAGGATAAATCTTATACGTTAATGCTCGTGTCTAGGATGAATAGGAGTCGTTATACGATTCCAGGAGTGTGTCTAGGAAAAAGGTTTATGTGTTATAAGACTTCTTGAGATCACTTTTCATGGATGAATCTAGAATCTAGCATTCCAGTAATGTTTGTGTCAACGATAAAGTTATTAGGGTCTGTCATGCAATCCCTTTTCAGGATTGATATCAAGACGACTTTCAATTTTTCTGTGCAGTATAAGAAGTATTGGTTTTCTAACTGCTGAAAATAAAACGGTGACTTTCCCCGCTTACCCATATCTCCACTACTACCCAAAAACAGGCGAAAATGACAACGACCTCCGATCACCCATATATATTTTGACCGTCACTAAAAAAAAAAAAAAAAAAAAAAAAAAGTTTGGTGTCATTGGAAAGCATTTTTCAAGCCCTTTCCATTGGTATAATTTTTACGATTCTAAAATAAAAAATGTACATTTTGAAAAAAATTTAAAAAATTTCATTTCACACCTTTTGCACAAGCAGCCACGCACAAGCAGACACACACACAAGGACTTGAGGGTAGGGGGTGATACTCGAGTTCGTTGGTGCACGTGCACTTTCTCCTGCTCATTCTCAGAAGATAACGAGGGGTCACAATATTTTGAAATGCGATAAAACCATAGGATTCCCTCGGATACTAAACACACTGATTATGGGAATTGTATATGTTTGTGTCTGTAAACTAATCTCTGATTTTATACAAAACTAATAAAAAAACCTCCACTCCCGCTTATTATAGCTACTCTTAGCTTAAGGCTTGAGAAAATTCTAATGGGTGCATTGCAACGTCTTGTGCAAATGTTGGCCCGAACCGAAGTGCCCAATCTTTCGTATCTTGCTTACACAGAGATCACCTTTCCTAAACCATCGTAACCTGGTTCATAGTCGATACACCATGTTCACCCCCCGGTATTTTGTTATCAATCCTGGTCTTCCTTTTCCCTCTAATAACCATTCGACTGGGGTCTTGGTATGCTTCTTATATTTGAGAACCAATCGGATTGGTCCTAGGAGTACAACACGCCTGTATGCACTCCCTGTAGATGACAACCTGTTAAGTGAACATTCTAGACTATAAAATGACACCACTCAAATTGCTCAGGATCAGTTCTTCAAATGCCTCAGTACTGCATACCTATGGATCTGAGTGTGGATTTTGTTGATAGCATTATTGAGGTTGAGATTGATGACCTCGAAATACCAGAGACGCAGGATTCTGATGTCGAGATTATTGAAAACTCGGATCAGGAGGTTGTGGAGGCTTCTGATACAGAAGATTCGGTTGATTGTATGCTCCGAGGAGTATTTCAACCTGCTGCATCTTCGACCCAAGAGAGGGAGCCAGAATTGTCCGCCCTTATGGGGACTGCTACGCAGGCTGTTTTGGAGTCCATGATCATCAACGATGAAAGCCGTGAACAATTTCAGTGTGGACAGGCATTGGAATTGGATGAACTTATCCCCTCGGCAGAAGACGAAATGTTTCCAGACGACGATCAAATATTTGATGCAATTGTAGAGCCCCCACTACAACCCCGGGATCAATTTCTGAGTGAACAGAATATGGAGTTGGACGATCCTCTCCCCACGGTAGAAGAAGAGCTGTTTCCAGACGATGATCAAATATTTGCTGAAATTGTAGAGCCCCCACCACAACCAACAAACCAGTATTTGAGTTTGTTGGATGACGGGGATGATAACGCCTTACTGGATGTTTTATTTAGTCTGGAGTCTTAAGTTTTAAATTGTAACCATTTTATATTATATTCAAATTAAAAAAATTATATAAAATAAAAACTATTTTGAAATGGAGTTTCTATAATCGTTTTTTATTTAGTCGATAATTTTCTTCTGCTTTACGAATACTTTTTATCTCTTCGTTGTGCATCAAAAGAATGTGCATATTATAGTTGTTTCTCAACCAAATTTTTCGTACTTCAGGACAGAAATAACAACAGTAATAGCAAGATTTAGATTTTTGATAGTTGAAGTTGTGAATTTTTAAGGTATGCGCTTTCAGTCCGTTTCGAGTAGTAAAGGATTTTGGTTCTGAGCACAACTCACAATAAAACTTTTCCATTTCGATGTCGGAAAAAATAAACTGCATTTTCTATAAAAAAAGTGTCTTATATAGCGTCATAGCTACCTTGTTTTTACATAATTTTCCCAAATTTTATATTATCTCTATTGACATATTTATATAAATATGAAAAGAGATAGATGATACTGATATCTCTTTCACATCGCAGTCTCAAGAATTACTTGGATTGAATATCATTTTGGTCTATGTACTTATATATATCTATAATGTTCTTATCTCTTTCGCTCTACATGTATTGTTAGTAATATTAATAAGTTTGGATCAGTATAAAAGACCATGTAATCTTGGGTAAATGAATTAGTATACGACGGTTAGGTACTAAGACATAACGAATTCAATCTCACGCTGCTTAACAATGGTATGCGTATATATATATATATATATATATATATATATACAAAAAATATCAACTAATTCCGGTTATTTTTGTAGGACTTCTTAGAGACCCTAAATGAATTGAAGCCTGTGGTTGGCTATACAAAAATTGAAAATCTATGTACTGGATTTGAGTATAAGATCACTGGATGTAAGCTGAAAAAGACGCCATATGGAACTAAAATAGCTCTGTATTTAACAGATAAGGACGACAAAGATGTGTGGATATTTTTACCTAAAAGTTATGTAAACAAATTTTCTTCAAAGACACCTTTTAGGAAATTAATTGAAAATGGTATTACCCATATGGTATATAAAGGAACAGGTCTAAATAGATATAGCGGTGCGCAAATTGAATTTTTATCAGTACATAACTAAAGTAAACGAAATTCTCCAATATAAAGGACTGAATTTTAAGATCCAACAACAGTCTTAAATCAGTCTGAAAAAGAAACAGTTTGATAAAAAATGTACGCTCTACAAATCGAAGTATTTTTAATGCAATTCGAAGGCGTGCTTTTCGAGCAACACCAACGAAGGATGGAATATCTACAAGCTACTCTGGAGGACTTAGAGGAAAAAGAGATGATCCACTCAAAGTTTGGATTCCACTACAAAATTTGCCCCTGGAGCGACGATGATGCTTCATCTGGACCAGACACATGCCAGTGTCATATGCTGCCGGTACTACAAAAAGAAGCCCTTAATCTTATTATTGTCCCAAAAACCATAAATAAAATAAATTGATTTAACTTAATAAACAGTTTTTTATTTTTTGAACTGGTTCTTAAACATTTTTAGTATTAATTTATCATTGTATGAAAAGTCGTTTTTCTTGAAGTTTTTTAAGAAACAATTTAGTGTTTTCTTTTTACTTTTAAAAAGACCATACAGCATACAATAATGACCGCAAGTACTGGAAAAATATCCCTGCAGTTGTTGCTTATTAAAAAAATATTTATAGGCGTTAGATTTTAAAAATTTTTTGTCTACGATAAAGTTATTAGGGTCTGTCAAGCAATCCCTTTTCAGGATTGGTATCAAGACGACTTTCAATTTTTCTGTGCAGTATAAGAAGTATTGGTTTTCTAACTGCTGAAAATAAAACGGTGACTTTCCCCGCTTACCCATATCTCCACTACTA